>BLSH010311404.1:225905-247729 GCA_018402905.1 Glandirana rugosa
GCATATTATAGACTTTAGATAGCAGCCTCTAGGATACTACAGCAAGGGTTTGATAGAGGTATCAGTGAGTTGAGGTGCATTCCCGATCAGTATCAGATTGGGGGTAGCGGACATGGGAAAAGCAAGCAGAGTACCACGGGCCTATTTTTGGGTACTGGGTCTATTATGATCAGAACGAATAACAAGTACTTTATATGAGTAAAAAAATTCTCCTGGTGGTTCCAAGCTTAAAGTTATCATGCTGGTGAGGATATAAGCAGTCAATTTGTTAGTAGTTTTGTGGAGTTATGAGTCTTGGTAGGCCCTAATTTAAGATGGAACAGTTCTATTCCAGCAGGCTGAGGCACAAATGCTCAATTAAGGTGATGGTGATGGTGACCCCATAGAGGAATAGGTGCGTGGTAAGTGGGAATCCCTTGCATGCTCCAAGTAGTTATGATGTGTTCGCTGATATACGGTGTGGGTTCACCTGGATGGTTGGGCCTACTAGGTGGAATGGCAAGGGAGGCCTGGGATTACTGTAACCAACCTTGTCCAACAGGTAGAGGGTATTAACTCAATAACTTGGCAAACTCAAGAAGTAGAATAGTGTACCATTAGACGGTAGTAAACTAGGGAGATAGCCCACGGTTCAGGTCCTACTATGAGGGATACTTGTGTGCCGAAAGTCGCATGTGGCCACAGTGCGACTCGTGGGGAGAAGCTCCCATATCATGGGAGAAAAGGTAGGTATGGTCATCTGCAGGATGGATTTCAGTCCATAGAGTCCTCATGGTCCTGGATTGGTGGAGTAAGGCGACTTTTTTTGTGGAAGTGATTCTGATATTTGACCTTCTTGCTCTATTTTCATAGTCCTGCTGCCTGGATTGTAAAGTTAAATTCTTCTCTTTTAAGTTTTCCAGTTCTGTCTTATGGCCATGAGTTGCAGCTTCCAACATGTCTGCTCTTTCCTCTAAGGCTGCAGTGCAGTAGCCCAGATCTCTTATCTCCTTAGTGAGACTGCTGGTAATGTGCTCCGATGTTTGTTTTAAGGCTCTGTGGAACATTTTTTCTATCTGATGTGGTATTGCTGGGGATGTGCCCTGATCTGAACCTGTGCCTGAGGCAGGGGGGAATTCATAATCTGAGTCCTCAGGCAGATCTGGGAGTGTAAGCAGCTGCTTACATGCTTTCGTTCCCTTGCTGGGGGAAGTGTGTGCCGCCGCCATCTTGATTAGTGCATGGGCCAAGGCCTCCTTGAAGGAGGTGTTCTTATATTTGGCTCGGGTGCCTCTTAGCACCATAACAGGCGTTCTGCCAGGTTCTCCGGGTTGGCGGGAGGTTGCGGGCCAGATCGCGGTGCACAGCTTGCTGCAGGGGATCCTGTATCGGCTTCTGTGTGCCCCTGTGATGCAGAGCTATAGCAGATCATGTCCAGACGGCTAGACTTCACGCATGCGCCCCCAAACTAACCTTTTTATGCCCCATTGCTACCTCATATATCCAGACCTCCCACCCGGCAAAATTATAAGAACCTGACCACATACCTTACCTTACAATTCCGTCCACGTGTGCCTCCTCATATGAACTTCTGACCTCTCAGAAATCAGAGAACCCACCCATATCTTAACGGCCCTCTACCACTTCCACACCCACCGACTTCTGGTAGTTCTTGCTGACACTCTCCGGTCATCCCGCCCCATTAGGGTGAGCTAGGCAGCCTAAAACTCACCACCGGATTTGATACCCTCTCTCTTTCCCCTTTATCTTTATATCTCTATTGCTCTATCTGCTTCTTTCTCTCTGCGCCCTTCACCCCCCCACACCTCTTTTCATACCCTACTCAACTACCTACACTCCTCTCCCCTACCTTTCCTAGTCCATCCCCCACATCTCCCCTATCCCTCCTGCCTATCCATCTCTCTCTCCCCCCAAACTACCCCCCCCCCACCCACCTATAAAGAGATACTAAATCCTATTATTTGATACCCTCAAACACCCCTTAACTAATTTGTGTCGTACCACACTCACAAGGCTCAACCCCGGACTCTTTTCACACCCCATAGATTCAAACTAGTGTCCCTAAATGCAAAAGGCCTCAATGTCCCGGAAAAAAGATCGCAAATCCTTGCTAACATGTGCAGCCTAAAGGCAGACATCATATTTCTGGAGGAGACCCACTTCAAAACAACAGCTATCCCAAAACTGGAAAACACTCACTATCCAAATGGCTATCATTCCACATCTCCCACCTCCAAAACTAAGGGAACATCCATCCTGCTATCCAGAACCTACCTCTTCAAGTCTCAGACTACATCTTCCTAAAAGGCACACTTTGGGACAAACCGATCACCAACATAAATAGCCCCAACACCACCCCGGTCCCATTCTTCAGATCGATAACCCGCCTACTCACCTCCTTTCAATCGGGAATTCTTATCCTAGGAGGTGACTTCAATGCCTCCCTAGACCCTCTTACATAGTTACATAGTCAGTGAGGTTGAAAAAAGACACAAGTCCATCCAGTCCAACCTGTGTGTTTGCTTTTATGTTAATATTACATTGTGTTTCCATGTATGTTGTGGTCCCTTCTACAAGTACTTCCCACCTAACATTTCGAGCCTTAAGACAGATCAGACTATCCCTCCAAGCACTCTCTCTCCATGACATGTGGAGAACCTTACACTCTCATGACAAAGATTTCACATACTTCTCAGCCCCACACAACAAGTACTCCCACCTTGACTATTTATTTCTCAGTCAACAAGATCTACCCCTCCTTTCCAAAGCTACAATTGAATCAATGCTCACCTCAGATCACCACCCAATTGCCCTCACCCTAACATACCCTGAACATAATCACTCTTCCAAAATTTGAAGACTTGACTCTAACTTGTTAACAGACGAAGAAAGGGTCCGAAAACTCAGTTCCATTATCTCCAACTACTTCCATGATAATGACACCCCTGACACTTCAACTCTCACTCAATGGGAAGTGCATAAGTGCATGATACAAAATCAACTTATATCTCTTGCCTCCGCCCTAAAATGCGACAGACAGAAATACATGAATGAACTCCTAGCCAAAATACAAACACTAGAGAGGACCCATAAGCATAACCTAGCCCAACACACCCATCAAGAACTTATTGAAACCCGCAAACTCCTTCTTGAGGAAATCAATCGCAAGATGAGGAGAAAGTACACCTTGTCACGGAAACTCTTTTACGAGCACAGTAATAAAAGTGGCCAACTACTAGCACAAGTGTTATGTGCCAAAAAATCCAAAGCTACAATCCACCAGCTAAAGACCTCATCGGGTGACACGTTGCAAACCAATCCTGACATAACACAAACATGATTTGAACACTTCTATGCAGATCTGTACAACCTCTCCGCATCTGAAACAAGAAAGCCCACACCCAGATCAACCTTAATACAGAGCTTCCTAGAGAAACACTGCCCCAAAGCATTCACCTCAGACATTGCTGACAAACTGGACAGTCCAATAATAATAAAAGAATGGGAGAAAGCTTTTAAACACTTGAAAGCAGGGAAAAGTCCCGGTTCCAAAGGCCTACTGGCCATCTACTACAAGACCTTCTCAGCTATACTATCCACACCCTTCCTCAAAGCATTCAACTCCATCTCAGCTGATAAACCATTTATCCCATGCCTCTTAGAAGCTCACATCTCTGTGATTCCAAAAGACGGAAAAGACCCCACCCAGACTGCTAGCTATAGACCAATATCCCTACTAAACGTAGATATCAAAATTGTTTGCAAAAGTCCTCGCCAACGGCTTGCTCCCACTACTGCCCTCCATCATAGACCGAAAACCAAGTGGGTTTTGTCCCTGGTAGGGAAGCCAAGAACAACACAATCAAAGCCAAAAGCTTGCACCACCTCCTGATCTTCTCAAATCAAGCTGGCTTCTTCTTATCCCTGGACGTGGAGAAGGCATTGGCCTGGGACTAAATGGAAACGGTTTTCAGAGCCTTGGGCTTGGGTGACTGCCTATTAAGCTTTATAATGGCTCTCTACTCCAGCCCAGTGGCCAGAGCCCAAGCTAACGGTCTCTTGTCAAATGCCTTCTCCATACATAGTGGAACGAGACAGGGGTGCCCCCTCTCCCCTTTACTTTTTGTACTTAGCCAAGAACCATTTCTACACAGCCTCAGAAATAACACTGATATTAAAGGAGTCCAGACCCCGAACAAAGAATATAAACTAGTAGCTTTCACTGACGACATCCTCCTCTTTCTCACAGATTCACACACTATGCTCCCCAACCTTTTAACAGAATTTCAACATTTTAGGCTACTCTCCAAGCTTAAAATAAACTTCTCCAAGTCTTACACCCTGAATGTCTCTCTCCCTAACCAATCTCCCTAGTCTCCCAATGTCAGGGAAATATTGGCATCCAACTCCCCCGACTTCTATACCTATACCAGAAAAATTACCTACCCATCTTATATAAGCTGGCCAATGATATCAAACTTTGGAACAAACCCATCTTTTCTTGGTTCGGTAGGACAGCCATCCTAAAAATTAATGTTCTACCTTGTCTTCTATACTACAAGCAGCCCCAATCCACATCCCCATGGCCTTTTTTAGATCCTATAAAAGCTTATGCACCAGGTTTCCTTGAAATAACCGAACACCAAGAATCAGCTACTCACATCTCTCTTCACCCATGCATAAAGGAGGGATAGGACTACAAGATCTCAGAACCTATTACCGTGCCTGTCATATGACTAGAATTGTGGACTGGAATATCCATGACAAACTTAAACTTGGGTCAACCTCCAGACCTCTTTTACCTCTCTCCCCCTACGCTCACTACCCTGGACACTCCTAAAACACATATCATCTAAAACTCATGACCACCCCCTAATTGGCCCTACCCTCAGGAGCTTCAATGAAACATGCAAATTGAACTCCATATCCTCCATTCTGGGTCTGCATACCCCTCTTTGCCTCAACCCTGACCTCCCCCCTGGAATGCACCGCAATTTCCTACAGGCTATCTGGCCACACAGTAATGTACTAGTACACCACTTGTTTGCACATAGTAAACCTTTACCGCATGAAAATCTCCCCTCCAAGGGAGAAGGCTCCCTTATCCCTGCCTAGATCTACATCTTACTCTCACACTATACTCGCATCCTAGACCAGAAATTAAACCGCACTCCCACCTGTATCTTCTGCCCTGCCATCCCAGATACCTGTTGGAGATGCCAATGTGAAAAAGGGACTCTCCTGCATATATGGTGGAGCTGCCCTACCATCCAAACTTACTGGGTCGAAATACACTGCATAATTGCCAAGATATCCACATACACGATTGACTTCACACCAGCACAATTTCTCCTACACCACTTTACCTTGCCACAAGGTAATTACCTCAAATCGCTAGCAATGCATATGGTCAATGCTGCCAAGCAATGCATTCCAGTCCACTGGGGTGCCCCACAAACCCCGTCACTCAAAGAATGGTTAGACAAAATTGCCAAGACAGCAGAAATGGAACGCCTCATCAGCATTGCACACGATACACCTAATAAATTCTCATCAAAGTGGGCCTGCTGGATTCATTTCCAGACAACTGAATACATAGGCCTTACCCCTTCCAACAGTCCTCCCAGCTATTCTCACCATAATATTTCAACCTAGAACACACCAAGACCAGTTCCCTAACTGAAAACTAGAGCCAAATACACCTGCCATCAGTAACTCTCCCCTACTGAAACCAAACTCTATTCGCTTAACAATCCACTTGCCCATTCCCAAGGAGGGAGAGAGAGATGGAAACCCACCCCTCTACGTTTTCCTCCCCATCACACCATGGTCACCCTACCCCACTCCTTGCCATTCATTCCTTCAGAACCCCTCCTTTTCCCCATTTCTCTTTTTCTTTTTTTCTTTTTTTTTTCCATTCCTCTCTCCTTCCTTCTATTCCTCCTACTGACCCCCCTAGAACCCAGATTATCCCCATGTTATACAGAAACCTAACACCTTCCCGAAATCTAAATTTCCCACAATGACTGCAACCTTTGACACCCCAGTTCAGCTGGTCAAGGTTAGCCTCCTCACTCAGACTTCCTGCTCGAAGCAAATATTTGGATCTCTTTGTCTACCACACACAACCGCACAATACAGACAACTACTGCTATGTCGACCTTTAAACATCGCTTATTAATCTGATAAAGACCTAAAACAATCCCTATGACAAATTTCATGAGATGCTTTGGTTCCCTAGTTGCCCCACCCACAGGCAACTTGTCATAAGTCCTATTTTCCACACTGTATTGTTAAGTCACATTTAGATGCTTGTTTTTGCAACATGTTGTACCCCATACTCCCTGTACTGTTTGTTCTTGTATTACATCTACCATGCTTGTACTCCCTTATCTCCAATAAAAAATGTTAATGGGAAAAAAAAGAGGGGGAACTGCACAATGAGTCAACCAGTTGTGTTACAGAGATGAACTCATTAGTCTGCTCCTTCTCCTCTTGCTGAAAAATTATAAGCCGAAGAAAGGACAAGAATTGTACATAAAAGTGCAGCAGAGAAAGATCAGGTCTCCTTCCCTGCCAGACAGGGATGTGCTCTGTGGCAAAGCTGTGTAAATCTCAGGACTAGATGAACAACCTTTGGCAGGTAAAATAGCTCCCACATATATATTTTATCTGTGTATTTAGTTGTTTGCCTTGAGTTCAACTTTAAGGTGTTTTTTTATGTGGTTAAAGAGACCAGTGGCAGCTGGTGAAATTTTAGGATGGGGGGGGGGTCACCAGACTCAGCCCTTCCTTTTTGACCCATCCCACTTCTTATAAACCTCCCCTCTTATAGATTACACTCATTGTATCAGAAGTATACAGCATCACCAGATAGGGGTATACAGCATCACCAGATAGGGGTATACAGCATAACCATATGGGATATTCAGTACAAGCAGATAGGAGTATACAGCATCACCAGATAGGGGTATATACAGCATCACCAGATAGTAGTATACAGCATAACCAGATGGGGTATACAGCCCCAGCAGATAGGAGTATACAGCATCATCAGATAGGGGTATATACAGCATCACCAGATAGGAGTATACAGCATAACCAGATGGGGTATACAGCACCAGCAGCTAGGGGTATACAGCATCACCAGATGGGGTATACAGAATCACAGATAGTAGTATACAGCATCACTAGATAGGAGTATACAGCATCACTAGATAGGAGTATACAGCATCACCAAATAGGAGTATACAGCATCACCAGATAGAGTATACATTCCCACAGAGTAGTCAGGACATCAAAGTACCGCACTTACCACATCTAGGAAGCTGGCCGGGTGGGCGGCGAGTGGTGTCTGGCAAGCGGGAGCTAAACCCTCTCCGTCCAATAGGATCGCCTGACCATTCAGCCAATCTGGAAACCGGTAACATAGCCGTTGGCTGAGAGGCGATACAGTATTAGAAAAGCAAATATTCATTTGCTTTTGTAACACACGTCAGTCACTCAATTTTGAAGCATGTTAGCGCCAATGGCTCTAATCAGGTGCTTCAAAAAACACTGACGGTGCTGTAATTCATGTGGCCGGCGTCCTGAAGGGGCCAGCTGCATGAATAGGGTGTAACGCCAACGGACATGATAGATTCATGCTATGCATGAATCTATCCATTAGCATAGAGGGGCTGGCGAGGAGAGAGGGGACGGCGCATGTGCACCCTTAATGGATGGTTCTTCCCTGAAAGAGACCCTTAAAAAAGTTCTTTGCAATACAGGAGCTCCAATACCCAACTTTCCAGTGGCTAGAGTTTCCTATCTTCCTTAATTTTCCCTCCATTTTGTTTTTATTATAGAGTATATGAATTGGGTTGGAAAATGCCTTACCTTTGTGTGGAATACAGGTGGGAGAGAAATTTCTAACTGCAAGGGCTCCTTTACTCAGTCAGAGGTTGGCAGGAGGTTGAGCAGCACTATCACAGCCTCCTGGTTGCCCCCCTTTAGAGTGGAACTAGGGCTGAGTTCACACTTCTGTGACTTTACCACATGCCTTCTTTGAGGCTTGCTTGCGGCTTCATTAACAGAAGTCAATGCAAGTCATGATGAAGTTGCCCCAAAGTAGTGCAGGAACCTTTTTCTAAGTGGTTGCAACTTAAATAGCACCAATTAGAATGGTTCCATTGCAGTTAATGGGGTGCAACTTGTCATGCAACTTTAAACTCTCAAGTCGCATTACAAATCGCGGCAATGTGAACCAAGCCTCAATCTAACATCTTTATTGCAGAAGAGACATACTAAGTCTTCTCTGCAGTAATACACACTTACTTTTCTGCTCAGAGTTTTTTGCTGAAAATACATAGAGCTGCACATGCAAAGCTCAGCTTGCATTCCCAGCACACTCTGACTGTGCCAGAATGATGGACTCCCATGTACATGCGTAAAATGACCTCATCCCCCACCAGCCAATCCGGAGGCCGAAAACCCTCAACCTTGCATATACGAGAAATGGAAAAGATTGTAGTTCCTAAAAGAGGGGGTGAGAAGGGAATGGGATGTTTCTTATTATGAATGAAGGTGTCTGTCATGCATTTACATTTATATTGCAGCTAAAGGAGAAGTACAGCCAAAGCTTGTTTGGCTGTACTTCTCCTGTGGATCACAGGAGTGCAGTTCGCTTTGCATTCCTGTTACCCATTTTCAGCTGACAATGGGCTGAAGCCCACTGTCGGCTGAAGTCACAGAGCCGGTCCAGGCTCGGGTAAGATCACGACAATGAAGTTGGGATCCACCCACATATCTGGACTGGCCCCTGGCTCAGCCTCTCAGCAAGCCACTGAGAGGCTGAGGCGGTTGCTCCCGTCCCCTCCACAGCCCAGCGCTCCAGTGAGCAAGGAGGGAGCAGAGCAGACAGGGGAGACTGACACCAGCTCTCTGCTCACGGAGCCCTGAGAATTAAGCAATCGGCAGGGTTTAATCACTCGGTTCTCAGTGTTAGAGCCAGCGGCGGACAGATGTAGCAGCAGAACAATACTGCATCTACTTAGGTAAGTATGATTCTAAAATTTTTAAAAAGTCTATACGTCTCTTTTAATGAATCATGCTTTGCCCTTTTAGTCCTGTGATTTTATGTTTTTGTATTTGTCTAAACAAATTCTTAAGTTGTGTGTTTTAGCCCGGGCTCACACTGCACGCGACTTTGAAGTTGGACCCCAGCGCAACTTCAGCACAACTTGCATGCGACTTCTTTAACAGAAGTCAATGCAAGTCGTACCAAAGTTGCACCAAAAGTAATGCAGGAATCTTGTTCTAAGTTGGAGCGTCTCAAGTCACATCAATTAGAACGGTTCCATTGCACTGAATGACTGCTCCAAAGTCGTAGTGATTCTCGCATCAGTGTGAACCGGGCCTGAGTGTTGAGAAACAGAGCGGCAACTGCTAATGATTGGTGGCTGCATCTTAATTGTCTTACTCAGGTTATCCTAATTGAAGGCTTGCTTTATCCAAGTATGTATATATGCCTGTGTGTGACATGACTTTGTGAGTTATGATTAAGCGCTGATTTAGCATGAAATGCATTAGCTGGATTTGCTTTATTCCCCATTATGTTTTGTGAAGGTGTTTTTAATATGAAGAATCATTAATAAAGGTGATTTTTTTTTGGGGATGTGTAGCCAAGATTTTCTTTTGCTCCATCAAGACTGCCATGGACAGGGCCAGAACCTGCTAGTGTGTAACTTTACACAGACTTTACTACCACTTTATACAGTACGTCCTCAACCCCTTAAACCTTTTAAGTACATTTGCTACCACAACTGGTTTTGAATAGTGACGTGTCCTCTCCTAGCAAGCTATTTTCCCCTACCAAGTATTTTGCTAAGCACCACTCTATTGGGGAAGTTAACCCAGATGGGGTTTACTTCCTCTACATACACCTGTAAATTAGAAATATAATAGGCTACTATGCATGGCATAGTAACTCATTATGTGCCACTTACCTGCAAACGAGTCCCAATGCTGTCCCCTGTGTTCATCTGCCCCTCTTCCTCCCGGGGCCGCGACTCCGGCTCTGTGCATGCGCGCGGGAGCCGCCATTCATGGCACAGTGCCAGTGGAGAAATGGCACAGAGGCCGTTTCTTCACTGCGCATGTGCTGAAATGACGTCAGCACATGTAGAACACTGCATATCTCCTGAACCGTGCAGGTTTGGGAGATATGTAGGGCACCTACAGGTAAGCCTTATTCTAGGCTTACCTGTAGGTTAAAGTGGTTGTCACAGGTTGACAACCACTTTAAGGTTACCTACGTGCATGTCCTCATCTTTCCAGCACATAAAAGCTACCAATGATAGTTCTTTGCCGCTTTTCTTTGGCCTGTTTAACACACTTTGAGTTTTCACCAAGGTGCTAGCCCTTGAAGTATCTAGGGCTCTTTCTAAGTACTGCTTAATTCAAGGTTTTCCTTCCACAAGACAAACTCCTGATTCTCCACTCCCATGTTCAGACTCTGCAGTCCAGAAACCAATATTATAAAACGTAAAACACGCTAAATCCTAGTTAGAGCTTCTGACCAACTCCCATCACCTTCTGGGCACAATTGACATTAAAGGAGTTGTAAAGTCTCTGGGTTTTTCACCGTAATGCATTCTATGCATTATGGTGAAAAACCTTCTGTGCTGCAGCTGCCCCCCAGAGCCCCCCTTTTCTTACCTGAACCCCCCAGCAATGAGCATGAGCCCAGCAGCTCCAGCCATTGTCTCGGGTCCTCATTGGCTAGATTGATAGCAGCAGGAGCCATTGGCTCCCACTGCTGTCAATCAAATCCAGTGACACGGGGGCAGGGCTGAGTCCTGCTGTCTGTGTCAATTGATGCAGCAGCAGGACTCGGGAGTGCGCCCACACGAGTACGCCCATGGAAAGCAGCTCTCCGTGGGGGCACTCGATGAAGAGGAGGAGCCAGGAGCACTGCTGGGTGACCCCATAAAATGAGGATCAGGGCCGCTCTGTGCAAAACCCTTGCACAGAGCAGGTAAGTATAACATGTTTGTTATTAAAAAAAAAAAAACCTTTACAAACACATATAGACAAAAAATAAAGCATTCCTGAATAGAAGAGTGAGCCAAAAAGAGGCTTGTAATTCAGGAAGCTGGGACAGTGTTCATCCACCAATTGCTGAGGCTTGGAGCACATAAAGCTGACACTGCACTAATCCATGCAAGTTCAGTGTGTGGTCAGCCTTTTGACATTTCTACCGTGGAACTGGTATGTGCTATTTGACACCATGTATTGCAGCAAGTTTGCTTAATAGAGATAAATCTAGGAAGAGTAGATTTGCTTCTAGATAGTAAACTTTGGACTTGAGATATTTGTATACATGCAAGATTAAGTGGATGAGACTTGATATCTTCTCCAGGTGGGAGAAAATGGGATTTAGGAGAGGTGTCTTTTTTGTGCTGGCAGTCCAGAAACCATCCAACTCTATACTTTTGCATGAGAGTCCTGGGCTTGATGTTGCCTCCACCCCTACAAAACAGGTGGAACATGTAACATGTTCCCAAAGGTGAACTTCTCCTTTAAGATTACAGCATGCCACAGGAAAAATATTTGGTCTTAAAGCGGAGGTCCACCAGGGAAAAAAAAATTAAAAGTCAGTAGCTACACATACAGAAAAATTGTACGATCATGACCATGCATGCGCAGAAACGAAAAAAAAAAAACACATACAAAGCTATTCAACACTTTACGTCACTTCAGGCATTGAATTCGGTCGTACGAAAATGTTTGTTCATTTTCGACATGAGACAAGCATCCAACAAAAAACAAATGTTCTCTCGTCTGAAAATCTAAGTGTGTGTACGAGGCTTAAGAAACACCTCCCAGGGAACACATTTAACCCTTTGATGGCCCCCTAGTGTTAACCCCTACCTACCAGTGACATTTACACAGTAATCCGTGCATTTTTATAGCTCTGATCACTGTGTAAATGTCAGTGGTCCCAAAAAAGTGTCAGAAGTGTCAGATCTGTCCGCCGCAATATCGCAGTCCCGCTAAAAATCGCTGATCACCACCATTACCTGTAAAAAAAATAAAATAATAATAAAAATGCCATAAATCTATCCCCTATTTTGTAGAGGCTATAACTTTTGCGCAAACCAATCAATACACGCTCATTGCGATTTTTTTTTTTTTTTTACCAAAAATATGTAGAAAAATACATATTGGCCTAAACTGATAAAGAAATTTTGTTTTTTTTTAAATTTGTTTTTGGATATTTATTATAGCAAAAAGTAAAAAATATTGTTTTTTTTTTTTTCAAAATTGTTGCTCTATTTTTGTTTATAGGGCAAAAAATAAAAAACGCAGAGGTAATCAAATAACACCAAAAGAAAGTTCTATTTGTGGGAAAAAAAGGACGTCAATTTTGTTTGGGTACAACGTAGCATGTCCATGCAATTGTCACAATGCCGTATCGCAAAAAATGGCCTGGTCATTAACCACTTCAGCCCCGGAAGGATTTCCCACTGTAGGACAAGAGCACTTTTTGCGATTCGGCACCACGTTGCTTTAACTGACAATTGTGCGGTCGTGTGACGTAGCCAAACGAAATTTGTGTCCTTTTTTTCCCACAAATAGAGCTTTCTTTTGGTGGTATTTGGTCACCTCTGCGTCATTTCTGATTGCCGCTATAAACAAAGAAATAGCGACAATTTTGCAAAAAAAAAAAACAATATTTCTTACTTTTTGCTAAAATACAAATCCAAAAAAAAATATATAAAAAAAAACGTATTCATCGGTTTTGGCCGAATTATATTCTTCCTCATATTTTTGGTAAAAAACCCCACAATCTGCGCTTATTCATTGGTTTGCACAAAAGTTGCCACGTTTACGGATGATGAGAATTAATTTCTGGGGTTTTTATTTATTTTTTTATTTTTTGCTAGTAATGGTGGCGATCTGTGATTTTTAGTGGTACTGCGATATTGCGACGGACATGTCAGACAATTTTGACACTTTTTTGGGACCATTGGCATCTATACAGCGATCAGTGCTATATAAATGCACTGATTACTGTGTAAATGCCATTGACAGTGAAGGGGTTAACCTTCAGGGGGCAGGGAAGGGGTTAACTGTGTTCCCTGGGTGTGTTCTAACTGTGAGGGGGCTGGGCTACCTTGGGCATAAGAGATCTAACTGATCCCACTGACAGGGATCAGTAGATCTCTTATGTCCCCACTGACTGAGCTTCTTTCACTCTGGCAGCTCATCACGGCTCGCCGGTGGACACCGGGTCTGTCCGAGCTGTGGGCACACTCCTCCAGAGTGTGCCGGCACGCTCTCGCCCCCTAGCTGCGCATCTGTGAATCAATATTTATTTACGGCGATTTGCGGGACAGCACCACACTGCCGCAGTAAATATACTGTGCGCGCTGTGGAACTGGTTAAGGGGGCAAACAGAGGTACATTGACGAGAATTTGATTCCCAGAGGACCAGGGCTGAACTGGGAATAAAAACCAGCCCTGGAAAAAATTTCACACCAGCCCCATAGCATTATTATACCAGCCCAACAGCATAACATCATTATTTTCTTGTAACAAGACGAGAAAGGAAAAAAAGGAGAGAATTTCCCTTACTGGAGGTCATTATTTTCTTGTTCATAAAAGGGAAAACCATGCATTTTAAAGCACATTTGAAGAGTGTATTATACATAGATAAGAGAAATATGAATGCACATAGGGCTTTTTATACAAGAACAAATTCTGGCTAAAAGTGGTAAAAATGGAGCAATCAAGGGGGACCCCATGAATGTGGGGGGGACTCTGGTGACCAGAGACCACCTTCCGCAGAAAGAAAACACTAAGGTAAGGGGGTGGGGTTACTGATATAAGGGGGAACCTTTATATGAGTGTCCCCTTACATTATTGTATTCACTCCCCGCTTACATTAGTGACCCCCTCTCAGACTGGCCTGGCAGTGCTGTCACTGACCTCCTCTCAGACCCCTGCTCCATGACACAGCGTGGGAGATAGCTGTGTGATTAGCGTTACACAAGCGAAGCGGAGGGAGGGAGAGTAGTCTCAGATCAGCCCTGGGCGCCGCTGAGCCGCAGCTCAAAGCGGCCCCAGGGCAGGTGGCCTACCGGGAAATATCCCAGTATCCCAGTACACTAGTCCGGCCCTGCAGAGGACTAAGAATTAAAAAACCACCAATGATCAATCAATTATATATTTTGAGGCCACATTCACTGTCGCTCTGACTTGAGTCGCCTCAAGTCGCTTGACACCTGAAATCCCATTGAAATGAATGGGAGCCGTCTTAATGTACACTACTGAAGTCGGAGCGACTTCAGAAAAGGTTCCCGTACTACTTCTAGGCGACTTCTATCCGACTTGTGCCTATAGAATTGAATAGAAATTGCCTCCAAGTCAGATCCCCAATCTAAATACAAGCGACTTTATAGTGAAAAGAATAGAATTTATTTTTAGGCAACCCCCTCCCTCCCTTCTCTGATTGGTCAAGGCAAATTCGCCTGGCAAAAGTTGCGTTGTAAAGTCACCTCAAGTCCCTGGAAGTCGCGCTGAAAGTCGCGCTGAAATAGCCTAGCAAAGTCGTGCTGAAGTCGGGTCGCCTCTGTGTGAATGCAGCCTAAGGCCTTTCAAGTGGAGTGGAATAACATACTTACCAAGTGTTCTATAAAGCCTTGTACACACGGGACGGCGATTGTACGTACGATCGTCACAAATTGTATGTTGCATAATGTAACTTGCATACTGACTGCACTACACGATCGTACGAGCACAGAAGAACGTTCAGGTGCATGTAATTAGCATCCGACCGTTCCTGACTTCGGAGCATGCATGTTTTGCACAATACAACTTGTTGTACCAACTTCTCTGTACACACGATACAACGGTCGTATGAGAGCTTGTTGGTACGACCAAGTTTTCTAGTTTGCTCATACAACTCCCTTGTACGACCGTCGTATGTTGGACGGTCGTTAGTACGACCTGTTGTATAAGATTGTCGCCCTGTGTGGATCTTCAAACAAACATAAAAAATCTGGAGACAGAAATAATGGATACTAAAAGATCCAAGTTTTTACGAGACCTGAAAGACTATGAAGAGGGCACTATTTATGTGCGATGTGGTTGGAGTTTTTCACATTCAATCCTTAAAAAAAGATTAGGATCAACAATGGATAAGAGAATGAATTTCAGCTCACCAGAGGCTTCTGACACTCAATTAGAGCTCTCTGATACAGCTGATTCTAGAACTCTGAAGCCCCATACATACAGGGGCGACTGTCGCTCCGACTTGAGTCGCCTCAAGTCGCCCCAAGATGCTTGACATCTGAAATCCCATTGAAATGAATGGGAGCCGTCTTAATGTATGCTACTAAGTCGCTCCGACTTCAGAAAAAAGTTCCTGCGTGACTCAAGGCGAATTCTAACCGACTTGTGCCCATAGAAATCAATGGAAGTCGCCTCCAAGTCGGATCCACATCTTAATGCAAGCGACTTTACAGTGAAAAGAATAGAATTTATGTTTGGGGCAAGCCCCTCCCTTCCTTCTCTGATTGGCCACAGGCAAAGTCGCCTGGCATAAGTCGCGTTGTAAGTCACGCCGAAGTTGAGCTGCAATTGCCTAGCAAAGTTGCGTCAAGTCAGATCGCCCCTGTGTGAATGCAGCCTGAATGCACCGTCTAGTTCAGTTGGTTCTGTTTTCTCCAAACACAGCTCTTCTGTTATTCCTTCAAAAAACACACAGAACAATTCCCAACAACAAAAAAAGACACAACGTGGAAGAAGGAAAGGACAAAACAAGCTATAGGGAATAAAATCAGAAAAGGCTGTAGTAATATCAAATAGTGACATAAACATCAAATTTCTATATGTGACTATGATATCGGCAATAAATTTCACATATAAAGAAAAGCGATGACAAAAGATAAGGAACCCTTACGGATTCACAAATATGCATAAATTACATCTGGTGGTGTAATGTGGTGGTTTTGGATACTGACGGCTATATAGCTGAAGCACTCAGACAATTAGCCTGTCTGATTTGCTTGATGATGGCAAAGATTTGGGAGTAATTGACCAGAAAACTTTAGAGTTTTATTAGTATCTAATCCTGTTATCCCAACATTCCATCATCTTCCAAAAGTCCACAAGAACCAGTCTCCCATTCAGGGTCGCCCTATAGTGGCAGGAATAGGGTCCCTTTTGGAGAGATGAAAGCCTCGTACACACGGTTCGACGGTCGTATACAACAGGTCGTATGACCGACCGTTGTATGCAAAATCGATCGTTAGTATGCGCAATTAGAACAGCTGACGTACGACGGTCGTACAACAGGAGTTGTATGAGCAGACTAGAAAACTTGGTAGTACCAACAAGCGGTCATACGACCGTTGTATCGTGTGTACAGAGAAGTAGGTCCAACAAGCTGTATTGTGCAAACCACGCATGCTCAGAAGTCAGGAACGGCCAGACACAAATTACATGCACCTGAACTTTCTCTTTATACGTTCATAACACGTCACTACGTTCGGCTTGGTCGTACGATCGTGTAGTGCATGTCAGTATGCTAGATACAACAGCCAACATACGCCCACATAGAGCTTTCTTTTGGTGGTATTTGATTACCTCTGCATTTTTTTATTTTTTGCGCTATAAACAAACAAAGAGTGACAATTTTGAAAAAAGAACAATTTTTTTACTCAAATAGAGCTTTCTTTTGGCGGTATTTATTCACTGCTGGGTTTTTTTTTTGTGCTATGATTAACCACTTCCCGGCTGGCGTATAGACAAATGACATCTGGGCGGGTGGTTCATTATCCTGACTGGACGTTTATTGACGTCTTCAGGATAATTGCGGAGATTGGTGGTGCCGTGGGTCAGTCTGACCCACCGCATTACCGACCGAGGTAAAAGGCTTCCATCCGAAGCCTTTTACCATGTGATTAGCCATGACACATCACGGCTGATCACTGTGTAAATAGGAAGAGCCGTTTATCGGCTTTTCCACTGCTCAGGTCTGCAGACCTGAGCAGCGGAGAGCCGATCGGCTGCTTGCCTGACAGCGGGTGGCTGTGCTGAACGTTTATCAGCGCAGCCATCCTCAGGATCACCCCACTGGATCACCAGGGAGCCGATCAGGACCACTAGGGAGCCCCCCCCCCCAGACATCGCAAGGAGGTCGCCCAGGACCACCAGCGAAGGAACACAGAGGCTGTCCAGGACCACCAGGGAGCCCCCACCAGACCTCCAGGTAAGGGCAATATAGTGCACTGTAGGGGTGGCACTGTGCCCATATATGATGTCTGCCAGTGCCATCCCTAACAGTGCTTGTTGCACCAGTGCCCACCACTGCCACCTATCAGTGACCACCTGTGCCACCTATCAGTACCCACCTGTGCTACCTAAAAGTGCCCACCTGTGCCACCTATCAGTGCCCATCAGTGCCCAGTGCCACTTATCAGTGCCGCCTATGAGTGTCCATCAATGCCGCATATCAGTGCCATGTATCAGTGCCCGTCAGTGTTGCTTGTCGGTGCCGCCCATCAGTGCTGCATATGTGCCCCATCATCATTGCAACCTTATCAGTGCCACCTCACAGTGCCTGTCAGTCTAGCCTCATCAGTGCCCATCAGTGTAGCCACATCAGTGCCCGTCAGTGAAGGAGAAAATGTACTTTATACAAAGTTTTGTGACAGAAACAAAGAAATGTTTATTTTTTTTTCAAAATTTTCGGTCTTTTTTTTTATAGAGCAAAAAATAAAAACTGCAGAGGTGATCAAATACCACCAAAATAATGCTCTATTTGTGGGAACAAAATTATAAAACGTTTGTTTGAGTACAGTGTCGCACGACGCGCAATTTTCATTCAAATCGCAACAGCACTGAAAGGTGAAAATTTGTCTGGGCGGGAAGTGTTCTAAGTGCCCGGTATTGAAGTGGTTAAAAAAAGACCAAAAATTTTGTAAAAAAATGAATTTTTCTTAGTTTTGGTTATAAAATTTAGCATTAGTAATTTTTCTTCATAAATTTTGGCCAAAATTTATACTGCTACATATCTTTGGTAAAAAAAAAAAAAAAACAAATTAGTGTATATTATTTGGTCCTTATGTAAGTTATAGAGTCTACAAGCTATGGTGCCAATCTTTGAAAATACACCCTAACAAGCCAGGAAAGTACAAATACCCCCCAAATGACATCTTTTTGGAAAGTAGACAGTCCAAGGTATTTAGTAAGAGGCATGGTGAATTTTTTGAAGTTGTAATTTTTTCCCACAATTCTTTGCAATATGAAGATTTTTTTCTTTTTTTTTCACAAAATTGTCATATGTTAACATATTTCTCACACCCAGCATAAGCATACCACAAATTACATCCCAAAACACATTCTACTACTCCTACTGAGTATGGCAATACCACCTGTGTGAGACTTTTACACAGCCTGGCCACATACAGAAGCCCAACATGCAGGGAGCACCATCAGGCGATCTAGGAGCATAAATTACACATATAATTTCTTGACTACCTCTTGCACTTTTGAAGGTCCTGGAGCACCAGGACAATGGAAACGCCCAAAAAATGACCCCATTTTGGAAAGTAAACACCCCAACGTATATTCTAGGAGGCATAATGAGTCTTTTGAACATGTTATTTTTTTTCCACAAGTTTTTGGAAAATGTGGAAAGAAAATGAAAACACTTTTTTTTTTTACACAATATTTCTAACACACAGCATGTACATAACAAAAATGACACCCCACAAAATATTCTGCTACTCCTCCCGAGTATGGCGATACCACATGTGTGACACTTTTAAACAGCCTGACCACATACAGAGGCCCAACATGCAGGGAGCACCATCAGGTGTTCTAGGGGCATACATTTCAAATCTAATTTGACTAACTTTTACACTATTGTGAGGCACTGTGGTGGCACGGATAGGCAGTGTAGTGGCACGGATAGGCAGTGTAGTGGCACGGATAGGCAGTGTAGTGGCACGGATAGGCAGTGTAGTGGCACGGATGAGCAGTGTAGTGGCACGGATGGGCAGTGTAGTAGCACAGATGGGCACTGTAGTGGCATGGATGGGCACTGTAGTAGCATGGATGTGTCACGGATGAGAACTGATGTGGTATGGATGAGCATGAATGAGGCACAAATGAGCCATGGATGGGGATGGATGAGCACGGATGGGGATGAATGAGCACCAATGGGGATGGATGAGCACGAATGAGGATGGATGAGCATGGATGGGGATGACTGAGCACGGATGGGGATGACTGAGCACGGATGGGGATGACTGAGCACGGATGGGGATGACTGAGCACGGATGGGGATGGATGAGCACGGATGAGGATGGATGAGCACGGATGGGGATGGATGAGTACGGATGGGATGACTGAGCATGAATGAGTATGGATGAGCACGGATGGGGATGACTGAGCAGGGATGGATGGGTGGCTGAGCATGGATGGGGTGAGGATGGCTGGGTGGGTGAGCATGGATGGGTGGCTGAGCATGGATGGGGTGAGGATGGCTGGGTGGGTGAGCATGGATGGGGTGAGGATGGCTGGGTGGGTGAGCATGGATGGGGTGAGGATGGCTGGGTGGGTGGTGGATGGATGGGGTGAGGATGACTGGGTGCATGGTGGGTGTGGATGGATGGTGGGGGGTGCAGCCTATCCCCCACTGTCAGCAGCGCTGTGGGCAATACAAATCGCCCACAGCGCTGCAGCACGTCCTCTCTCCTCTCACACTGCACCGATCGGTGCAAAGAGGAGACAGAAAAGCCGGCGGAAGCACCAGCTTGTTTACATGTGACCGCTCCATCATTTGACGGAGCGATCACGTGGTGAAAGGCTGCTCACAGCGGCCATTCACCGCGATCCATGATGCGCCGGGTCCCCTGGACCTGACGGTCACGGATGTTCCCACGTGAGCGCCCTAAGGTGTGCGCGGGAAGCGCGATTCTGGGAGGACGTCAATAGACATCCTCCCATGGTTAAGCAACTGCCATGTAGATGTATTTTGCCTATGGGCCGGTTGTTAACTGGTTAAGGGATCGTGGGTCTCCGGCGGACATTGTGTCCCCCCGACTCTCGGGCACGCTCACGCAGCATGTGGCGGGCCCGAGCGCGCCACCGGCGGCTGCGAGGGCGTGTCTGGAACGTGCAAAAGGGCGGCCATCAATTGATGGCGCCCCAGCAATTCAGATCCGCACTGTAGCCATCAATCGATCTGAAGTGGTTAATTAAGTGCTGTTTCTTTTTTCAAAGTGGCTGTTTTCTTATAAAAGTTTGATTTTAATTGTGTTAACTTATGCTATGAGGAAGGCTTTGGCTGAAATGCTTTAGAATTATGTGGATTGTACATTGCTATTGTGCTTAATAAATCTTTACAAGAAGAAGCTTTTGGGTTGCCGGTTATTTCGTCTACTATTAAGGGGGCAAATCCTTCCGGGGCTGAAGTGGTTAATTCCCTCTATTTCCATTGACTATGAGTCTTCTCCCGTTTGATAAGCAATGTTTTTGTTTTTTTCTTAAACGGACAGTACACATGGTTTATCATCACCTTACGGAAAAAAATGTCAAAGGTTCCCCCTAAAAGTCCACACCATACCCTTATCCTGGAATGGAGCCACATGCCCCCAACCTTGCCAGGGAGGATTACAAAGCAACCCACCCCACCCCCACTCCTTTCAAAGCACCTTTTCCCATGTTGATGGGAACGAGGACCTCATTTTCACATCCTGGCCATTATCTGACTTTATCAGAGCCCAACATCATCGAAAAAAGTTATTTTCAGGCAATTATGCTGTGTACTGCCTAACTTATTTATGTGTTTCTTCACTACCTTGTGTAATGTCTAAATTTTCTCTGATTCCTCTGCTGCTTTTATACCTACCTACCCTTCACTAGTGAATGAACTATGACACTGTTCAAACAACTAAACACTAGAGTTGAGCGAACCTCTGGAAGTTCGAGTTCTGCTGGTCCAGCCGAACTTCGGGACAAAGTCCGGGTCCGGGTCTGGACGGAACCCGAACGATCGCACGGACACCGAACCCCTTTGAAATCAATGAGGACCCGAACTTTTAGGCACAAAAATGGCTGTAACAAAGTCCTGGAAAGCCCTAGAGGGCTGCAAAATGAAGTAAAATGGGGGTAAGGGTAGGGCAAGTGCCCTACAAAAAAATGGGGACAAGGAAATAACTTTAAATATTTTTAAAAAATTAAAAACATAAAAAATGCAAAAATGGAGGTGAATGTGGATCATCTTCAAACTGTGTCTGAAAAGTATTAATTAACGGTAGAAGCCATATAACTGTTCTAAAATTATCTTCAAACTAGGGCAAGTGCCCTACAAAAAATGGGGATAGGGAAAATAAATTAAAATCAAATAAAAAAATGGGAAGGGGGGTGGATGTGGAGTAGGAGCCTAGAGGTTGACTAGGCCGTGACCGTGGCAGTGTAGGTGGAAGTGGCGGTGGTAGAGGAGTAGGAGGAGGTAGCCAACATGTTTTTTTTTTTTTGTATTGAGGCCTATTCAAAAAAACATGGTAGTGTTTTATGTGGGTTTATTATGACATTAATAACATGCTTTACAGTTGCTGTTTTTTCAAATTGCTTATTATAGTGCTCACAGGTGCTCCTTATAGTGCATACATATTATGGCTTGTATCTCTATATATGAAAAGTGCCGGTGCAATGTGTGCTATGAGTTTCCTTTGGTCTAAAACCGTTCAATTATACAGTCCATTTAAAATCTTGTATGCAAATATGTATGCACTATAAGGAGCACCTGTGAGCACTATAATAAG
>BLSH010311404.1:248491-261166 GCA_018402905.1 Glandirana rugosa
ACATAGTCGTAAAGTAGTATTATCTAACGGTATTGATGAAAATATGTTCGGTTTTATAGTTTATGCAACCCTGACCCAACAAATACTCACGGACGAAACTAACTACTTTGCACACGTCTCAGTCTCTTGTCTTTACCCACAATGTTTTAGTACAAGAAACCCACAAATCATCACAACTCGCTTGGGCCTGACATTGTGCCTGGGCCTGTAAAGTTTTTAGCAAGCCAAAGCCAGGCCCCAAGACGATAAAATGAGGTGACCAACTCTTCGACGTCCCGTCGGTTAGTTGTTCGCAAAGTGACCAAACGGGAATCTTTAGTAGGCATGGCTGTGATGGCTTCTAAGGGCAAACCAGTGAAACGCTTGTTGATTGGCTGCCCTGCAGCTTCTCAACCAGTGGAGTAAAATAGCAGAACCCCGGACCGAAACCGAACGATTTTTGAAATGTCCGGGTCCGTGTTACAGTCCGGGTTCGCTCAACACTACTAAACACCCAAAGAACATGATTTTGTAACACCCATTTCTGTTCTCTGACTCTGCACACGTTTCATCAATCAAAGCAGGCACTCATAAACAACCCAGTCCCAACGTATTTGATATTTTGGCTTGTATAAAAGTAGTTATGGCAATCTATTATGATGAAATGCTGATACAGATATTTATACCTTGAATTGTAATAGACATATATACAGTATATCTCTAAGAAACAACTTTGTATTTACTGCTAAGTCATTTGGAACCCATTAATTCATTTCTTAACAAAGGTTTTTATAGTGTGACTTAGCTGCCTGAAGGGCTCATGTTTTACATGCAAGCACTATATTTACCTTGCAGATAATACTTAATATAAGGGAACCCAACAGTTAATGTTGATTTAGAGCTAACCTCATCCAAATTAAATATTTGGTGTGTAATTATTACATTTATCTTCATATTTTCTGCCAATGACCTCTATCACACTTCTTAAGCCACGTCTATTCATTTAATTTTTGTGTGGAAAGTTTAAGGGCTGGTTCACACAGTCGTCTCAATGCAGTGCAATGGAACTGTTCTAATAGGAGCGTGTCGCTTAGAAAAAAAGTTCCTGCACTATTTTCAGGGCGACCTCAGCGCAACTTGCATTGACTTCTATGATAGAAGTCTCCTGCAAGCCATGCTGAGGTCGCCTCGAGCGGGGCGACTCGATTCGCCCTGCAAGTCACGCCACTTCAAGTGTGAACCAGCCCTAAAGGAATGAAAAGAACATAACTTGTAAGAAACTCAATGTAACCTCTATTGTTTAACCACTTGCTTACTGGGCACTTAAACCCCCCCTCCTGCCCAGACCAATTTTCAGCTTTCAGTGTGCTCACACTTTGAATGACAATTACTCAGTCATGCAACACTGTACCTATATGAAATTTTTGCGTCCTCTTTTTCACACAAATAGAGCTTTCTTTTGCTGGTATTTAATCACCACTGGGTTTTCTATTTTTTGCGAAAATTTTGAAAAAAAAACAAATTTTTCTTCGTTTTTGTTATTAAATTTTGCAAATTAGTAATTTATCTTCAGAAATTTTGGCCAAAATGTATAATGTTACATATCTTTTGTAAAAATAACCCAAATTAGTGGATATTATTTGGTCTGTGTGAAAGTTAGAGGGTCTACAACCTATGGTGCAAATCACTGAAAATTGATCACACCTGATGTACTGATGGCCTGTCTCATTTCATGAGACCCTAACAAGCCAGCAAAGTACAAATACCCCCCAAATGACCCCTTTTTGGAAAGTAGACATTCCAAGGTATCTAGTAAGTGGCATAGTGAGTTTTATGAAGTTGTCATTTTTGCCCACAACTCTTTTTTTTCAACAAAATTGTCATTGTAACAAGTTATTTCTCTCACATGGCATATGCATACCTCAAATTACACCCCAAAACACATTTTACTACTCCTCCTGAGTATGGCGATACCACATGTCTGGGACATTTTTACAGTCTGGCCTCATAGAGAGGCCCAACATTGAACTAGCACCTTCAGGCGTTTTTCGAAGCATAAATTACACATCTCATTTCTCAACCACCTATTACACTTCTGAAGGCCCTGGAGCACCAGGACAATGGAAACGCCCACAAAATGACCCCATTTTGGAAAGCTAACACCCCAACATATAATCTATGAGGCATAATGAGCCTTTTGAACAGTTCATTTTTTTCCAGACGTTTTTGGAAAATGTGGGGGAAAAATGAAAACGCATTTTTTTTACACAAAGTTGTCCATTTATAAGGTATTTCCAACACATAGCATGTACAAAGGAAAAATGACACCCCAAAATACATTCTGCTACTCCTCCTGAGTATGGTGATACCTCATGTGTGAAACTTTTACATAGCCTGGCTACATACAGAGGCCCAACATTGAACTAGCACCTTCAGGCCTTTTAGAAGCATAAATTACACATCTCATTTCTCGTCCACCTATTACAATTTCGAAGGCCCTGGAGCACCAGGACAATTGAAACGCCCACAAAATGACCCCATTTTGGAAAGCTAACACCTCATCATATAATCTATGAGGCATAATGAGTGTTTTGAACAGTTCATTTTTTTCCAGAAGTTTTTGGAAAATGTGGGAAAAAAATGAAAACTCATTTTTTTTACAAGAAGTTGTCCATTTATAAGATATTTCCAACATATAGCATGTACATAGCAAAAATGACACCCCAAAACACATTCTGCTAGTCCTCCTGAGTATGGCAATACCACATGTGTGAGACACAGCCTGGCTACATACAGAGACCCAACATGCAAGGAAGACAGTCAGGTGTTCTAAGGACACATAGCATTACAAATACCAAGAATTACACCCCAAAATACATTATGCTGAGTAAAGGGTAAACAAAAGATTACCTGTGGTTTTAGTATTGCAGCTGTCCACAGGAGGATAGCACTGGTCCAGGCAGCAGGCAGGGACTTGGTCAGCTACAGCGAACACAATTGTCCAGGCAACCGACAGCGAATGCAATTGTCCAGGCAACAGGCAGGAATACTGTCCATAGTACAGGCAGGGATACTGTCCATATACAGTCCACGGTCAGTGCAGGCAGAGATGTTGTCAACAGTGCCAAAATATTGGTCCTGGTAGTAGCACAGCGAACGCAGTTGTCCAGGCAACAGGCATGAATACTGTCCATAGTCAGTACAAGCAAGGATACGGTCCATATACAGTCCAAGGTCAGTGCAGACAGAGATTTTGTCAACATTGCCATAATATTGGTCCTAGTAGCAGGCAGAAACATGGTCCATAGTCCAGGTAGCAGCAGAGGTGTGGTCAGTTCATCGGGTAGGCAGAGGAATGATGGCAATAAGTCCTGCAGTCAGAAGCAGGGCCTTGGTCAGGAGAGAATGGGGATGGGGTAGAGGCTTTCTCCAACCCAATCTCTTTGAAGCCTCCGAGTCTCCAGACCCTAATCTGGGAGAGAGAAAACAAAAACAATGTTTTCTTCTTCCAGAAAAAACATTCTGGAACCCCTCACATATGTGAGAACCCTGTGTTGTGAATCCCACTACTCCAGTTGCAGGGTACAAGATCAGTCCAAGAGGCAGGCAAAAAACGTGGTCAAACAGTCCATGGTCAGTTCCAGATCAGGCAGAAGTATGTACAAAATCGGTAGGCAGAAGCGTGGTCGAATAACAGTCCAGGGTCAGTTCCAGAGCAAGCAGTGGCATAAGGGGGGGGCAAACTAGAAAAAATAACTGAGGAATCATTAATAATTGACTAGGGTGTGATAACGCCAGAAGCAGTCACCTATGCATAGACCTGGTTGGGAAGGGCACTGGCTCAATGATAAGTGGTGTCTCTTCTAACGCCTCTACTAGAGCACACCCGGCAGCTTTTCTGGCGTTTTTGGCCTGTTGGTCTGGGAGGTATTTTATCAGGGAAATGACGCTCAGAGAGTCTGCTACACACATCGGATCTAATATTTTCTGGTGGGCCGTTGGGGTATAAAAGTGTGGTGACAATATCCTCCTGGTAGCCAAGGAATGGTTTGGGGTTTACGGTGGAATTTCAATATATGACATAGGTATTGTATATGGCCAAATAGAAAAAATAGAGGGCAACTTTTTTATATCAGTAGTATGTTCTTCTGGTAAATAAATAGGGTTCCAACATTTGATCGTTTAGATCGACTCCTCCCATGTACAAATTGTAATCGTGGATGCAGGTTGGCTTCTGTATTGGGTCATTTCTTCTGGGGATCTCCACAAATGAATTGTTGTGTATAGACGATAACATATACACATCCCTTCTGTCCCTCCACTTCACAGCCAGAATTTCCTCATTCCGTAGACTCGCCTCTCTCCTTTTCTAAGCCTCATGTTGACGAGTCTTTGAGGAAAGCCCATCTGATTTTTTCTGGCTGTGCCACAGGCTGGTGTACTCTTCCTGTAGGGGTTCCGGAACAGGGGTAAACTAGTATAAAAATTTTCGACATACAAGTGGTAGCCTTTGTCCAGGAGCGGGTAAATTAGTTGCCAAACGATTTTACCGCTTGCACCTATATAGTCTGGGCAGTTAGGGGGATTCAGCTGGGAGTCCTTCCCTTTGTAGACTTTGAAGCTGTAAACATACCCCGTGGTTTGGTCGCACAATTTGTAGACCTTCACTCCATAGCGGGCCCTTTTACTGAAGATATATTGTTTTCTTCCCAGCCTTCCTCTAAATTTTACCAGGGATTCGTCAATGCATATATGCTGGTCTGGGGTAAATAATTGTGTAAATAATTCTGAAAAATAATTTAGAATTGGGCGAATCTTATAAAGTCAGTCATAATTTGGGGCATTTCGGGGAGGGCACTGGGTATTGTCGTTAAAATGTAGAAATCTCATGATCATGGAAAATCTTGTCCTGGGCATTATTGATGAGAAGACCGGCATGTGGTAGATGATGGGGTGGACCAGTAGGAGCAGAATTCATTTTTGTTGTTAAGTCCCATGCAGAACACAAGGCCCAAAAAAGTTTTGAACTCTTCCACCGTTACGTCTCTCCACTCATAGAGACGGGAATAATAGGAGGTTGGATTAGCCTGGATAAATTGCTGTGCATATAGGTTGCACTGGGCCACAATGGATCGCAGCATGTCCTCCATAAAAACCAAATCAAAAAAATTAATGGGCGAAAGATTTTCTGTGTCCACCTGGACTCCTGGTTGGGCAGTGAAAGGGGGAATCCTAGCTTCTCCTGAATTAGGAGGAAGCCACAAGGGGTGCTGGAGTGAGTAGGGATGGCCAGCATGAGACCTAACCCTTTGGGGCTGAGGTACAGCGGTGCTGGTGGATGACACAGCGGTACTAATGGATGGCACTGGGGTGCTGGCGGATAGCACAGCAGTGCTGGTGGATGGCAAAGCGGTGCTGGTGGACGGTATTGCCTCCTCATCAATGCGCCTTCATCTGGCGGGCAAACAATATTCCTCATCTGAGTCCAGCTCTAATTCGCTACTTGAGGCCGGATCGTAGGCCATATCAGACCCAGGCTCAGACTCAGAGGAACTTGCAGGAGAGAGCTCCCCGTTGCTCTCCTCAGCCGCAAGAATATTGTAGGCCTCCTCAGCAGAAAAAGATCTTTTTGCCATTGTTGCAGCACTAATTGGCACTGGTGACACGTATGGCACTAATGAGGTGATGGGTGCTGATGTCAGGTGACACTGACGACAGATCAGGTGGTACTGGTGACAGGTTAGGTGGAACTGATATGTGGCACTGATGACAGGTCATGTAGCACTGATGACAGGTTAGGTGACACTGATGACAGATCAGGTAGCACTGATGATATGTGGCACTGGTGACAGGTTAGGTGGAACTGATATGTGGCACTGATGACAGGTCCAGTGGCACTGGTGGCACTGACACGTGCCACTGATGACAGGTCAGGTGGCGCTGACACGTGGCACTGATGGCAGGTCAGGTGACACTGATGACAGATCAGGTAGCACTGATGATATGTGGCACTGGTGACAGGTTAGGTGGAACTGATATGTGGCACTGATGACAGGTCCAGTGGCACTGGTGGCACTGACATGTGCCACTGATGACAGGTCAGGTGGCACTGACACGTGGCACTGATGGCAGGTCAGGTGACACTGATGACAGATCAGGTAGCACTGATGATATGTGGCACTGGTGACAGGTTAGGTGGAACTGATATGTGGCACTTATGACAGGTCCGGTGCACTGGTGGCACTGACACGTGGCACTGATGACAGGTCAGGTGACACTGACACGTGGCACTGATGACAAGTCAGGTGGCACTGATATGTGGCACTGGTGACAGGTTAGATGGAACTGATATGTGGCACTGATGACAGGTCTGGTGGCACTGACACGTGGCACTGATGACAGGTCAGGTGGCACTTTGACAAGTGGCACTGATTGATGGCACTGACACGTGAAACTGATGACAGGTCAGGTGGCACTGTTTATGACACGTGGCACTGATGCTACGTGGCACTGATGCTATGTGGCACTGATTGGTGGCACTGATTGCTGGCACTGACTGGTGGTACTGGCAGAAGGCACTGGCAGATGGCACTGACAGGTGGCACTATGATGGGCACAGTGAAAAGTGTTTTTTGCAACTCACAGCAGCACAGGCAGCAGGGATCGATCACTCTCTCCTCACACAGCAGTGTCTGTGTGAGGAGAGAAGGCAGGCAGCGAGAGATGATCTCATATGTTTACATTTGAGATCATCTCTCAATGGACCCGCCGATCATGTGGTAAATGGCCTCTGTGATTGGCCATTTACCACGAGTAAGAGGCATGGCGAGTTTTTTGAAGTTGTCATTTTTTGAATTTTTTTTTATTATACTGTCACCAGAGGAGTACGGTATCACTATATGACTGGTGTGGCAGTAATCTGGGACACTGACTGGTGTGACAATGAGCTCTATTCACATAGCGGCATCTTACTGCATCCGAGTATGCAGTAAGATACCGAACAGCATTTTTCAAAATGTTTTTGGCATTCTCTAAAGAAACGCTACTAAAATACCACAGGAGTTATTTTATGAAGTCATGTGGTATTTTAGTAGTGAAAGCCTGCGGTAATTTACCACTGGCTTCCTTAACACAGACTGGTAGTTTAATAATAGCTGGTTGTTAGGGAACGGACGGCCGCCGGCTTCCTTATCAACCAGTAACTGTCATGGTTAAGGAGCGGATGACCGCTGCATCCTTAACAGGAAAAAACGGAGTTGGCAGCGCAAACACGGGAGTGAGGGTTGGGGGAGCCCGGACAGATTGAGGCTGCGGGCTCTTGGGGGGGAAAGGGGGGGCCCTCGGTTTGTCCCCTGGTGGTTGGGCAGGTTGAGGGATGGTCAAGTGACCTGGGGGAACAGAAGGCAATGTTCAACAAGTTTATATGTACAAAGGTATGTACAAAAGTCCGTGCGTACAAACGTCCTGGTATAGTCTATTGATGGGATGGTGGAAATCACTGTGACACTGGTAGGCTGCACCACTAAGAAGTAACCGGACTCCTGTGGGTAACAAAGAAAAAGAAAGGTGCACCTCTAAGTGCAGTAGTGTATAAACCAAATTTATTAAACAAGATTAAAACTACTCACAATGGTAGTAGGCAGGTTCGCATTGCAGTGTCAGCCACTGCTGGCTATGGTTGTCCTTGGTCTGTCTGGAATGGCTGCTGGGATGAGGTCCTGGTCTGCCTGGTGGTGGTGGGCTGGGGGGGGGGGTGGCGTCGGTGGTTCCCGGCGTCTCCTCCTCTGGCTCCGGTGGATTTTGGCGCGAACGACCGTTCGTGCGTCCGTTCGGTCCGTGCAGGGCAGATGCAGGTGGTCCTCTTCGTCCAATGGGCAGCTGGAAACGGTGACGCGTTGCGGGGCTCCGCCCCTTCTTCAGGCCGTGAATGTTTGTCAATGGTGGTGGGGGGGATTTTAAGGAGTACAAGGTGGGAGGGGTTAATGTTCGAACTATACCTCCTTGGAAAGTTGGTGCTGATGGACGGCTGACAACCGTGGGGGGAGGGATGGTGCAAAATGGCAAATATATATATAAATATATATATATATATATAAAAATGTTACAGTGAGAGCTTTGAGACCATATAAAATGTAAAATATAAAATACCATATAAAATATCATATAAAACTGTTTAGACACGTTTTAGGAATATTCCAGCGTTTTTGACAACATTAAAATACGATATTAGTGAATTAATAATTCTAGATAAAACGCCTTAAATGATGGCAGGTAAGAACTGGTATTTTTACGAAAATATATAAAATATAAAATGATATAAAATTGTTGTAAGATTATTATAATGAGATACCACATCCCTATGTATTGCATAAAATTTCTCTAAAAAAGAGTAACTGATGTGAACCATGTATGGGATATACAAAATATATATATAAAAGAAATTATCAATAAGGACTAGAATATGCAACCCATATGTGGACATATATACATTAAGGAAATTATGGAGGCACTGGTGCGGGGGTGCCAAGGTACAAGGGGTGCCAAGGTACAAAAGTGGGCAGCAGGGATTATGGGTGAAGCAGATGAAACTCAGCTGAGGGCATGTTTAGCTGTTGATGGTATAGGATGGGGGGTGCCCTAAGGCGCCCGGCATGTGTTGTGAGTTAAAAAGAGATCTAAAAAGATTAAAAAGATGTAAAAGAGATATGGGGCTGTGGGGACCTGCTGTAGTTCTTCAGGCTGGATGGTCAGAGGTGGATGCTGTTGAGGTGTTAGTTCATCAGATGAAGACGTTACTGTCAATTTCCTCATTGAGTCCTCCTGGTGATAAAAGATCTAAATGATATATCCAATACATCTCCTGTTGGCATAGTTTTTTGTACCGTTCTGCTGGTGGTAGGGTATTGGGTATGGCTTCAATTATCCATACTTTGAGTTCAGCTGATGACTGGTCGTGGTGTGTCAGAAAGTGTCTGGGCACACTATGGTTATCTTTGCCTCCTTCCACAAATCTGCAATGTTCGCCAAATCTCTGTCTTAGGGGCCTGATAGTATGACCCACATAGTATAGATTGCAGAGGCATGAAAGGCAGTATATGACAAAGTCCGTGGAACAATTAAAGAATTGGGAGATCTGGTATGTTTTGCCTTTGATGGTGAAATGTTTCTGCCCATGGTTCACATGTTTACAGGTCAGGCATAGTGTTTTCTTGCACTGGTACATGCCCACCAATGGGACGAGGCAAAGCTGGTTAGGGCCTTTTTTGGGAGGTGCTTTCAGCTTGCTGGGAGCTATCTTGCTTTTGATGTTCCTGGCTCTTCGGTAGGTTACACTGGGGCGGGGTGGTAGGATGGTTTTTAGATGTGGGGTCTTCCAAAAGTATAGGCCAGAGTTTGTTGATGACTCCTTCCATTTTCTTGTGCTGGTTGTGAAACTGGGTGGTGAATCTGATGGAGTTGGTGTTTTGTTGACGGGCGGCATGAGCGGTGGTGGAGGGGAGAGTGGCACAATCTACATGGGCTTTTGCAACCAGGTCAGGTAGGAAACCCTTCTGGATGAATTTTTCAGTTAAGGATTTGCTGAGAAGATGGTAGTCACTGTCTAGTGTGCAGTTCCTCCTGAGCCTACAGAATTGGCTCTTTGGTATATTTTTGATCCACCTTGGGTGGTGGTAACTTTGAAAGTGTGGGTATGAATTCCCGGCTGTTGGTTTGGTATAATTCTTAGCCATGATGGTGGATCCTTGGTGGAACAGGGTCAGGTCCAGGAAGGCAATCTCATCGACGGTGTTGGAGGAGGTAAAAGATAGGCCAAACTTGTTGTTATTGCAATAGTCAGTGAACTGCGGTACTGATGTGTCTGTACCGTCCCAAATGATTAAAATATTGTCTATATATTGGCCGTAAAATATTATGTGGGCAGCAAACGGGTTGTTGTGCCAAATGTGGGTGAGCTCCCAATGGCCCATGTTTAGGTTGGCGTAGCTCGGTGCAAAATTTGCGCCCATCGCGGTGCCCATTAGTTGGAGAAAGAACTGGCCATTAAACTCAAAATAGTTATGTGTGAGGCAGAATTCAACTGCCTGCACTATAAACTCTGCTTGCTCTGGATGGATATTGTCATTGCTGGATAAGAAATGGGATATGGCTCTGATGCCAACGGCATGTGGTATTGATGTATATAGGGAGTTGACATCCAATGCGATCCATCTGTATGTGGATTCCCATTTGTAGTGGTGGATTTTCTCCATGAGGTCGGTTCCGTCTCTAATGTAGGCCGGTAAGTCCTGGGCCAGGGGTTGTAGAAATGTGTCAACATATTGTGAAAACGGGTTGGTGATACTACCCATGGCTGCTACAATTGGTCTGCCAGGAGGGTGCTCGCTATTCTTGTGGATTTATGGTATATGATAAAAATAAGGTGTATGATAAAAGATGTTATTAAAAAATTTAAATTCCTGTTTGGTGAGGATGCCCCGTTCCTTTGCTTTTGTGGTCAAATTACGTGCTTCAAAAGTATATTGTTCTGTGGGGTCGCTACGTAGTATTTGATAGGTGGTTTTGTCATTGAGGAGTCTGTAGGCTTCTTCGAGATAGTGGCTTTTGTCTTGGATGACGATGCCTCCGTCCTTGTCTGCAGTTTTTATGATGATATTGGAGTCATCCGTCAGTGCTCGTAGTGCAGTCTTCTCAGCAGGGGTAAGGTTGGAGGGTTGGTGGTCTTTTTTAGATGCATGAGTATTGCACATTTTGATTAGTTCTGAGTACACTACCTGGTAGTAGGTTTGTATATAAGGTCCTTTGCTGCTGGTGGGGTTGAAGACGGATTTGGGTCGAAAGGCGGTATGTTGTATGTGGGGGGATTCTGGTACGTCTTGATGGTAAGTGAAGGGTTCAATATTGTCATCAAGGTATAGCTCCTCTAGTATGTGTAATGCTTCCGTCTCCTGGTGGTTGAATTCTGGTACTGTAGGCGATGTGGAAGGAGGAAGATCTGGTGATGGATGTTTTTTTTATTTTATTTCAAAATGTCTTTTTAATGTAAGATTTCTGATAAATGCATTAAGATCCTTGAATAGGGTGAAGGGGTTGGGGTGACTTGTGGGAGCGAAGTTCAACCCTTTTAGGAGCAATGATCTTTCTGCCGGAGTTAGCATGTGGGAGGTTGAATATTTTGACGGTGTCCTTTGTTTCACCCTCTTTGTGCTTCCCCTTGTTTCTATGTGTTCTTCTTCCCCCTCGCTTACCTCTGACCCTAACTTTATTTTCCTTGGTAGCGTGGGGGGATACTCTAAAAAATCAGCCGTGGTGGTGATGGGTGTTTTAGCCTCTGTGGCTCCAGGATGGCGTGCAACCATGTCTGTGGTATTTGGCTCCTTGGCTCTCGGTGTATCCTGGGTGGTTTTGGTATCCGGAGGAGGGTGGTAGGTGTTTTTTTCCGTGCAGGGATTAAGGGCTGCAGGGTGTGGCTGGGTTCTCGTTGGATTGTTTTGTGCAGGTGCCACATTGGCTTTTTTTCTTTCGGATTTCTGTTCTTGCTCTTTATTTGATATGGTGGGACCTGTGGATGGCTCTTTTACTTTTGGTTGTTGTGGGTTGGGTTTGGATAGGGCCGTAGTTGATGGTACGGTACTTGGGTGCTTGCCCGTATGGCTGGAGGATTTTGAGCGGACTCTGGTTGTGGGTGGGTGGTGGCTCGTTGGTCTAGCTGTGGCTAGTTGGCGAGGTGTGACTGGTTGACCAGGTTGGTTCCGTGGTTGTGGTTGTTTGGTAGGTGGGTGGTGTGTCTTGCGTGTGAGAAAGGAGTCGGTGCCCAGAAGAGGGGGTGGATAGGTGGAAGGTCGTTCAGTGCTCCGGTCTTTTGGTATGGGTTTCCGGGTTCTGTTGTGTTTCTGCTTTTTCCAATTGAAGACCTTATTCAAGTTGTAGTCATCAAGGTCTCTGCTGACCTTTCCCATTTTAATGCTGATGGTGGAATCTTCTTTCTTTTTGTTACGGTTTTTCAGAATTTGGTACCATTTGGTGGGTAAATGGTTGGTGAGTGTGGTTAGCAACTGGATCTGTTCTTTTAGTTCCTGGATGGTCTGTTGGTACTTATGCTCTCTCTGTTTGATGATAAGTTGCATCCATTTTTGGGTGCAAAATTCTGCTAGCCGGGACCACTCTATGGCTAGTTCAGGGGACAGGAAGGGACAAGTTTTTTGGATTCTGAGACTTCTAGGTGTGATGTGGTGTGTGAGGTATTCTAGCAGAAAGAACTTGTCCCACCAATGATGGTTAATGATATCTATAGTGTATTCTATTTTCCTGAACACCTTGGTGCATTTGGCTGTGAGTTCTGGGGGTAAATGTACATTTGTTGCAAAAAATCCTGTGGGAAATAATTTGTACAGCTCATCTAGGATTTCATACTTGATGACTTCAATATTGTGTATGAACTCCATGGTGATATGGTGGTATATACAAATGACCCTGTTATAATCAATAACAATAGTACATTAAACGTCAAACCAGAGAGTGAAAATACATGGGGATGGTACGTACTTGATGATACCTGGGTCTGAAGGTGACCCAACAAACACTTTGTGTGATGCAGCTGCACAGGTCGGTTACACATAGAACAGGAAAAAACGGAGTTGGCAGCGCAAACACGGGAGTGAGGGTTGGGGGAGCCCGGACAGATTGAGGCTGCGGGCT
>BLSH010311404.1:264599-274971 GCA_018402905.1 Glandirana rugosa
ATCACATATTTGGTTTAAATAATTTGTTCTAATTTTGATGAGTGTTACTTGGTTCGCGTCCGGCTTAGGGAGGAGCGATTTCAATGCGAGGGATGAGAGTGGAGCCGTCTATTTCTGAGAGATCTACTTGGAAAATGTCAGGTCCTTCAAGAGAGACGGTAGTTTCGCGATTTTTTATTGTTTTCTGGACCGGGACTACCGAAGTGTCGGCGTATAATATTTGTAATGCGAGTGTAGAATCGGGGGTGCGAGCGGTCGCGGGAATTACGACAGTCCAGTCCAAGGAGTAAAGCGGGACTTGGCAGAGAGAACTTCCTGGACTGTAAAAGGTTCATCTAGAGAGTCTTTATCTGCCGAGGTGAGAGTAGGGAGCGTAACTTTAGCGAGGAGGGATTCGGCCTGCGCTTGGTTCATTGTGAGTAGTTTTAATCTTGTTTAATAAATTTGGTTTATACACTACTGCACTTAGAGGCGCACCTTTCTTGTTCTTTGTTACCCACAGGAGTCCGGTTAATTCTTAGTGGTGCAGCCTACCAATGTCACAGTGATTTCCACCATCCCATCAATAGACTATACCAGGACGTTTGTACGCACGGACTTGTGTACATACCTTTGTACATATAAACTTGTTGAACATTGCCTTCTGTTTCCCCAGGTCACTTGACCATCCCTCAACCTGCCCAACCACCGGGGGACAAACCGAGGGCCCCCCCTTTTCCCCCCCAAGAGCCCGCAGCCTCAATTTGTCCGGGCTCCCCAACCCTCACTCCCGTGTTTGCGCTGACAACTCTGTTTTTTCCTGTTCTATGTGTAACCGACCTGTGCAGCTGCATCACACAAAGTGTTTGTTGGGTCGCCCTCAGACCCAGGTATCATCAAGTACGTACCATCCCCATGTATTTTCACTCTCTGGTTTGACGTTTAATGCACTATTGTTATTGATTATAACAGGGTCATTTGTATATACCACCATATCACCATGGAGTTCATACACAATATTGAAGTCATCAAGTATGAAATCCTAGATGAGCTGTACAAATTACTTCCCACAGGATTTTTTGCAACAAATGTACATTTACCCCCAGAACTCACAGCCAAATTCACCAAGGTGTTCAGGAAAATAGAATACACTATAGATACCATTAACCATCATTGGTGGGACAAGTTCTTTCTGCTAGAATACCTCACACACCACATCACACCTAGAGGTCTCAGAATTCAAAAAACTTGTCCCTTCCTGTCCCCTGAACTAGCCATAGAGTGGTCCCGGCTAGCAGAATTTTGCACCCAAAAATGGATGCAACTTATCATCAAACAGAGAGAGCATAAGTACCAACAGACCATCCAGGAACTAAAAGAACAGATCCAGTTGCTAACCACACTCCCCAACCATTTACCCACCAAATGGTACCACATTCTGAAAAACCGTAACAAAAAGAAAGAAGATTCCACCATCAGCATTAAAATGGGAAAGGTCAGCAGAGACCTTGATGACTACAACTTGAATAAGGTCTTCAATTGGAAAAAGCAGAAACACAACAGAACCCGGAAACCCATACCAAAAGACCGGAGCACTGAATGACCAATCCAACGAGGACCCAGCCACACCCTGCAGCCCTTAATCTCTGCACGGAAAAAAACACCTACCACCCTCCTCCGGAAACCAAAACCACCCAGGATACACCGAGAGCCAAGGAGCCAAATACCACAGACATGGTTACACGCCATCCTGGAGCCACAGAGGCTAAAACACCCATCACCACAACGGCTGATTTTTTAGAGTATCCCCCCACGCTACCCAGGAAAAGAAAGTTAGGGTCAGAGGTAAGCGAGGGGGAAGAAGAACACATAGAAACAAGGGGAAGCCCAAAGAGGGTGAAACAAAGGACACCGTCAAAATATTCAACCTCTCCTCCCACACGCTAACTCCGGCAGAAAGATCATTGCTCCAAAAAGGGTTGAACTTCGCTCCCACAAGTCACCCCACCCCCTTCACCCTATTCAAGGATCTTAATGCATTTATCAGAAATCTTACATTAAAAAGACATTTTGAAATAAAATAAAAAAAACATCCATCACCAGATCTTCCTCCTTCCACATCGCCTACAGTACCAGAATTCAACCATCAGGAGACGGAAGCATTACACATATTAGAGGAGCTATACCTTGATGACAATATTGAACCCTTCACTTACCATCAAGACTTACCAGAATCCCCCCACATACAACATACTGCCTTTCGACCCAAATCTGTCTTCAACCCCACCAGCAGCAAAGGACCTTATATACAAACCTACTACCAGGTAGTGTACTCAGAACTAATCAAAATGTGCAATACTCATGCATCTAAAAAGGACCACCAACCCTCCAACCTTACCCCTGCTGAGAAGACTGCACTACGAGCACTGACGGATGACTCCAATATCATCATAAAAACTGCAGACAAGGGCGGAGGCATCGTCATCCAAGACAAAAGCCACTATCTCGAAGAAGCCTACAGACTCCTCAATGACAAAACCACCTATCAAATACTACGTAGCGACCCGACAGAACAATATACTTTTGAAGCACGTAATTTGACCACAAAAGCAAAGGAACGGGGCATCCTCACCAAACAGGAATTTCAATTTTTTAATAACCTCTTTTATCATACACCCTATTTTTATCATATACCAAAAATCCACAAGAATAGCGAGCACCCTCCTGGCAGACCAATTGTAGCAGCCATGGGTAGTATCACCAACCCGTTTTCACAATATGCTGACACATTTCTACAACCCCTGGCCCAGGACTTACTGGCCTACATTACAGACGGAACCGACCTCATGGAGAAAATCCACCACTACAAATGGGAATCCACATACAGATGGATCGCATTGGATGTCAACTCCCTATATACATCAATACCACATGCCGTTGGCATCAGAGCCATATCCCATTTCTTATCCAGCAGTGACAATATCCATCCAGAGCAAGCAGAGTTTATAGTGCAGGCAGTTGAATTCTGCCTCACACATAACTATTTTGAGTTTAATGGCCAGTTCTTTCTCCAACTAATGGGCACCGCGATGGGCGCAAATTTTGCACCGAGCTACGCCAACCTAAACATGGGCCATTGGGAGCTCACCCACATTTGGCACAACAACCCATTTGCCACCCACATAATATTTTACGGTCGATATATAGACGATATTTTAATCATTTGGGATGGTACAGACACATCAGTACAGCAGTTCACTGACTATTGCAATAACAACAAGTTTGGCCTATCATTTACCTCCTCCAACGCCGTCGATGAGATTGCCTTCCTGGATCTGACCCTGTTCCACCAAGGATCCACCATCATGGCTAAGAATTATACCAAACCAACAGCCGGGAATTCATACCTACACTTTCAAAGTTGCCACCACCCAAGGTGGATCAAAAATATACCAAAGAGCCAATTCTGTAGGCTCAGGAGGAACTGCACACTAGACAGTGACTACCATCTTCTCAGCAAACCCTTAACTGAAAAATTCATCCAGAAGGGTTTCCCACCTGACCTGGTCGCAAAAGCCCACGTAGATTGTGCCACTCTACCCTCCACCACCGCTCATGCCGCCCGTCAACAAAACACCAACTCCATCAGATTCACCACCCAGTTTCACAACCAGCACAAGAAAATGGAAGGAGTCATCAACAAACTCTGGCCTATACTTTTGGAAGACCCACATCTAAAAACCATCCTACCACCCCGCCCCAGTGTAACCTACCGAAGAGCCAGGAACATCAAAAGCAAGATAGCTCCCAGCAAGCTGAAAGCACCTCCCAAAAAAGGCCCTAACCAGCTTTGCTTCGTCCCATTGGTGGGCATGTACCAGTGCAAGAAAACACTATGCCTGACCTGTAAACATGTGAACCATGGGCAGAAACATTTCACTATCAAAGGCAAAACATACCAGATCTCCCAATTCTTTAATTGTTCCACGGACTTTGTCATATACTGCCTTTCATGCCCCTGCAATCTATACTATGTGGGTCGTACTATCAGGCCCCTTAGACAGAGATTTGGCGAACATCGCAGATTTGTGGAAGGAGGCAAAGATAACCATAGTGTGCCCAGACACTTTCTGACACACCACGACCAGTCATCAGCTGAACTCAAAGTATGGATAATTGAAGCCATACCCAATACCCTACCACCAGCAGAACGGTACAAAAAACTATGCCAACAGGAGATGTATTGGATATATCATTTAGATCTTTTATCACCAGGAGGACTCAATGAGGAAATTGACAGTAACGTCTTCATCTGATGAACTAACACCTCAACAGCATCCACCTCTGACCATCCAGCCTGAAGAACTACAGCAGGTCCCCACAGCCCCATATCTCTTTTACATCTTTTTAATCTTTTTAGATCTCTTTTTAACTCACAACACATGCCGGACGCCTTAGGGCACCCCCCATCCTATACCATCAACAGCTAAACATGCCCTCAGCTGAGTTTCATCTGCTTCACCCATAATCCCTGCTGCCCACTTTTGTACCTTGGCACCCCCGCACCAGTGCCTCCATAATTTCCTTAATGTATATATGTCCACATATGGGTTGCATATTCTAGTCCTTATTGATAATTTCTTTTATATATATATTTTGTATATCCCATACATGGTTCACATCATTTACTCTTTTTTAGAGAAATTGTATGCAATATATAGGGATGTGGTATCTCATTATAATAATCTTACAACAATTTTATATCATTTTATATTTTATATATTTTATATATTTTCGTAAAAATACCAGTTCTTACCTGCCATCATTTAAGGCGTTTTATCTAGAATTATTAATTCACTAATATCGTATTTTAATGTTGTCAAAAATGCTGGAATATTCCTAAAATGTGTCTAAACAGTTTTATATATTTTATATGGTATTTTATATGGTATTTTATATTTTACATTTTATATGGTCTCAAAGCTCTCACTGTAACATTTTTTATATATATATTTATATATATATTTGCCATTTTGCACCATCCCTCCCCCCACGGTTGTCAGCCGTCCATCAGCACCAACTTTCCAAGGAGGTGTAGCTTGAACATTAACCCCTCCCACCTTGTACTCCTTAAAATCCCCCCCACCACCATTGACAAACATTCAAGGCCTGAAGAGCCCCGCAACGCGTCGCTGTTTCCAGCTGCCCATTGGACGAAGACGACCACCTGCATCTGCCCTGCACGGACCGAATGGACGCCCGAACGGTTGTTCGCGCCAAAATCCACCGGAGCCAGAGGAGGAGACACCGGGAACCACCGACGCCGCCCCCCCCCAGAGCCCACCATCGCCAGGCAGACCAGGACCTCATCCCAGCAGCCATTCCAGACAGACCAAGGACAACCATAGCCAGCAGTGGCTGACACTGCAATGCGAACCTGCCTACTACCATTGTGAGTAGTTTTAATCTTGTTTAATAAATTTGGTTTATACACTACTGCACTTAGAGGCGCACCTTTCTTGTTCTTTGCTGCGTCCTTAACAACCAATGAGTCATCACCAGCTGTCAGCAGGATTGTAAAAAATCTGAATGTAAAAAGCTGAATGTAAAAAAAAAATTGCTGGCAATTAAAAATAAGAAAAAAAACTGAGTGCCCCCCTCCCAATCTATACCAGGCCCTTATCCAAGCATGCAGCCTGGTAGGTCAGCAAAGGGGGGAACAAGTGAGCGCCCCTTCCCCTTCTGAACCATACCAGGCCACATGCCCTCAACATGGAGGGGGGGCTTTGGATCAAAGGACAAGGGCCTCTTTCCCACAACCCTGGCTGGTGGTTGTGGGGATCTGCAGGTGGAGGCTTATTGAAATTTGGGAACCCCCTTTAACCAGGGGGCCTCAGATCCTGGCCCCCCTATGTGAATGAGTATGGGGTACATACCCCCCCAAAAAACTGTAGTGTAAAAAAAGACAGTAGGTAGTTTTTGACAAGTCCTTTATTAAAAAAACAAGAATAAAAAAAAAAATGCCCCACAGTGTAGATTCGTCATCAATCATGATGTCCACCACTACTACCGACCCAAAAATAAAACCTCTAATCCCGACATCTGACAGCTCCGCCTTCTCCTGCTGCTAAATAAACAAAGGGCCGGTGCCACCCGGTGATGTCACCGGGCAGCCTTACCCCTGTGTGATGTCACTGACCCAAGGTATGCTGGGTAGGTGAGGCCACAAGGGGGGCCATGAATGCGTAGGGGTGGCCAGGATCTGGGGGCCCCCTTGCTAAAGGGGGCTTCCATATTCTGCTAAGCCCCCCATCCACAGACTCCCCCAACCAACGGCCAGGGTTGTGGGGAACAGGCCCTTGGGAACAAGGTGATTTGGGGATGGTGGAGCCCCCCCTGCCCCACAGCACCCCCCATGTTGAGGACATGTGACTTAGTATGGTTTAGGATGGGGAGACAATCACTTGCCCCCCCCCCTTTCCTGACCTGCCAGGCTGTATGCTCTAATAAGGGTCTGGTATGGATTTTAAGGGGACCCCACACCAGTTTTTTTTACATTTTCGCGGCGGGTTCCCCTGAAAATCCATACCATATCCAAAGAGCCTGGTATGGATTGGGGGGAACCCCATGCCATATTTTTTCTTAATTTTTAATTGCCGGCAATTGTTTTTTTTTAAATTCAGCTGGGAGTGGGGAACCCCGCTGACAGCTAATGACTCATCAGGCCGCCCGCTCCTAAACAACCATGTTGTTTACTGTTTGTTAAGGATGCCGGCGGCTGCCAGTTCCTCAAAGCGGAGTTCCACCCGAAAGTGGAACTTCTGGTTTACAGGAAAGTGACCCTCTGACATGCCACAATTGGCATGTCCTTTTTTTTGGGGGGGGGGGGGACCAGGGACCCTGTTTTCAGGGTTCCCTGTGAGGTGTTTCTAACTGTATGGAGGCTGGACTGACTGGAGGAGGAGAGAGATCGCTGTTCCTAATTACTAGAGCAGTCAGAATTTTGAACAGCTGTGCATGGCAACCAATCAGCTCATAGATTTCATGTTTAAAGCTGAACAATCTGAAGATAGAAGCTGATTGGTTGCCATGAACAGCTGTTCCACATTCTGATTGCATTCTGAATTCCCCATCACTGTGTTTTACATTTCTTACTCCTGACTGCTGCATTCTTTGATAATGTGGTTGTAAAGGCACATGATTTTTAATCTTCATGCATTCTAAACCTTCTGTGTGCAGCAGCCCCCCCAGCCCCACCTAAATTTTACCCAAACCACCTCTCGATCAAGTGATGTCCACAAGAGCCTTGGCTGTCTGGGGACTCGTGCTCCTGATTGGCTTTTGGCAACAGCGGGAGCCATTAGCTCACACTGCGGTCTATCATAGCCAGTGAGCCAATCAAAACACAGAGGGAGCCGGTCGAGCCATGGCTCTGTGTGAATGGACACACAGATACGGCTCGGGAGCGTGCCTGCTTGGGTGCCCCCATAGTAAGCTGCTTGTTGTTGGGGCACCCAGAAAGAGGGAGGGGTCAGGGGTGCTGGCAAGGGACCCAAGAAGAGGAGGATTTAAGCTGCAAAACCACACAGAGCAGGTAAGTATATCATGTTTATTATTTAGAAAAAAAAAACAAGACTTTAATATCACTTTAAGGTTAGCTGTGTGTAGTAAAGAATATGCAGTAGAACAGTTTTATTTTATTAAAATGAGTATACTGAGGTTTGTACTGCCTGTTACATACTCACTTGTGGCACAGTCCTTAAAAAATATGGCCATTTTAGCCTTTCCCACTGTTGATGCAATCTGATCACACCCACAATTTTGGTATGGTGCTGCTCTATTGCCACATACCATTTTTCTTGGGGGGGGGTGCAAAAAAAGTCCCGCCCCGGGTGACAGAAGTGCTAGCTATGCCACTGCTAGGCATGGGAGCACAATCTAGTGTCAGTATTCTTCTTTGCACTGTATTTGGGAGCACAGTCTGCCTGTAAATCAAATGGGTAGACCTATGCGGACACATCCCCCTTGCACAGCTAATCATTGAGAAGATCAGTGTCCTGCTGGTTCTCTGCCTCCTGCTGATCCCCCACCCACTGCACTCTCCATTGGCAACAGCAGTAAATCACACAGACAGGTACAATAAAAAACTTGTACGGAAGTAATGCAATGACAGTTCGCAACAACCCAGAGGGACGCCTGCCTAAGCAGATACACTCACGGATTCCAACAATGCAAAGATGTCAGGTATCAACCAAGTTGTCAGAATCTGTTAAGAGGGCAGAATGCAGCTTGGCTGTCTGGTGTCCAAGCGGGAAGATGTCCAAGGGGTTGCAACCCTACGCTTTCCCTACTGCTAATACTGTCCCTAACAGGCAGTGTACCTGTCCCTACTCTACCATCTTGCATAATATGAGTCAAGCCTGGGAGCCAGGGCCTTAAATATGGCTTTATTATAGCAAAAAGTAAAAAATATTGTTTTTTTTTAAATTGTCGCTCTTTTTTTGTTTATAGCGCAAGCAATAAAAACTGCAGAGATGATCAAATACCATCAAAAGAAAGCTCTATTTCTGGGGAAAAAAGATGTCAATTTTGTTTGGGTACAACGCAATTGTCAGTTAAAGCGACTCAGTGCGGTATGGCAAAAAATGGCCTGGACAGGAAGTGGGTAATCCTTCAGGGGCTGAAGTGGTTAAAGCAGGGTTAGGTTATAAAAAAAAATATCCCAAGCTTTGAAGATCTCACGGAGCACTCTTCAATCCATTAACCGAAAATGAAAGAGTATGGCACAACTGCAAACCTACCAAGAAATGGCCGTCCACCCAAACTGACAGGCCAGGCAAGGAGAGCATTAATCAGAGAAGTAGCCAAGAGGCCCATGGTAACTCTGGAGAAACTGCAGAGATCCACAGCTCAGGTGGGAGAATCTGTCCAAAGGACAACTATTAGTCGTACACTCCACAAATCTGGCCTTTATGGAAGAGTGGCAAGAAGAAAGCCATTGTTGAAAGCCATAAGAAGTCCTGTTTGCAGTTTGCGAGAAGCCATGTGAGGACACAGCAGACATGTGGAAGAAGGTGCTCTGGTCAGAGGAGACCAAAATTGAACTTTTTGGCCTAAAAGCAAAACACTATGTGTGGCGGAAAACTAACACTGCACATCAGCCTGAACACACCATCCCCACCGCTGGTGGTCTCAGCATCATGTTGTGGGGATACTTTTCTTAAGCAGGGACAGGGAAGCTGATCAGTGTTGATGGAAAGATTAATGAGCCAAATACAGGGCAATCTTAGAAGTAAACCTGTTAGTTTGCAAAAGACTTGAGACTGAGGAGGAGGTTCACCTTCCAGCAGGACAACAACCCTAAACATACAGCCAGGGCTACAATGGAATGGTTTAGATGAAATCATATTCATGTGTTAGAATGGCCCAGTCAAAGTCTAGACCTAAATCCTTTTCAGAATCTGTAGCTAGACTTGAAAATTGCTGTTCACAGATGTTCTCCATCCAATCTGACAGAGCTTCAGATATTTTGCAAAGAAAAATGAGCAAAAATGTCACTCTCTACATGTACAAAGCTGGTAGAGACATATCCAAAAAGACTTGCAGCTGTAATTGCAGCGAAAGGTGGTTCTACAAAGTATTGACTCAGGGGACTGAATATAAATGCATACCACACTTTTCACATATTTATTTGTAAAACATTGTGAAAAAGATTTATCATTTTCTTTCCACTTCACAATTATGTGCCACTTTGTGTTGGTCTATCACATAAAATACATTTATGTTTTTGGTTGTAACATGACAAAATGTGGAAAATTTCAAGGGGTATGAATAGTTTTTCAAGGCACAGTATATACTATACAGGGAGTGCAGAATTATTAGGCAAGTTGTATTTTTGAGGAATAATTTTATTATTGAACAACAACCATGTTCTCAATGATTCCAAAAACTCATTAATATCAAAGCTGAATATTTTTGGAAGTAGTTTTTAGTTTGTTTTTAGTTGTAGCTATTTTAGGAGGATATCTGTGTGTGCAGGTGACTATTACTGTGCATAATTATTAGGCAACTTAACAAAAAACAAATATATACCCATTTCAATTATTTATTTTCAGCAGTGAAACCAATATAACATCTCAAAATTCACAAATATACATTTCTGACATTCAAAAACAAAACAAAAACAAATCAGTGACCAATATAGCCACCTTTCTTTGCAAGGACACTCAAAAGCCTGCCATCCATGGATTCTGTCAGTGTTTTGATCTGTTCACCATCAACATTTGCGTGCAGCAGCAACCACAGCCTCCCAGACACTGTTCAGAGAGGTGTACTGTTTTCCCTCCTTGTAAATCTCACATTTCATGATGGACCACAGGTTCTCTATGGGGTT
>BLSH010311404.1:300761-320163 GCA_018402905.1 Glandirana rugosa
CTCTGTCTCCCTCTAGAGTGTCCTTGTCGCTGTCTCAGATAATGTCCTTTTCTACTGTGAACTAATAGAAAATCGCGTTTTCCCCCCAAAGACACTCAAGTATCGTCTTCTGACAACATGGACCTACTATCCATGATCACTGTTCCAGGCTCAGGTATACCTATTTCAATACAGGGACGATCCCTCTCGGTCTGGATATCGGTCACTTCCAACCTTAGGAAAGATTTCCCCAATCCTCATCTCAACTCGCTTGGAGACCTTCAAGCCCAAGACGACCAGGTAGGCTTGAAGCCCTGTTTCAGGCCCAGGCCTGCCTTGGGCTTGCTAGCGTGCCTGTTGCTTGGGGTAACTTTAGTTACCCGGTTCGTTGTCCGTGCGATCGTTCGGGTTCCGTCCGGACCCGGACTTTGTCCCGAAGTTCGGATGGACCAGCAGAACCCGAACTTCCAGAGGTTCGCTCAACTCTACTCCTAACCCCTTTAGAAAGGATTCCAACCTTCACTGGCTATAGGTCTGGCTCTCCCTAGCAGGGACATAACTTTATCCATATGGACTCGGACCTTGTCACTAGTACCTATCATCCAGGTACAACAGTCTTCTGCTATGAACTCACAGAAACCCCCCTTTTGCGCTAAAAGATAATCAAGTGTCATCTTTTCCTGTAATAGACTCTGTCGCTGTTCCTGTGAGATCTCCCTCACAGCTTCAACGGTTTCATTGAACACCCCATCCACAATGGATGAGAAATTTTTCAATTGTTTCCTAAGTTCACCCCCACCCTGTCCAATCAAGAAACCATGCCCAGGCCTTGTTAGAGTTGGTTAACAATTCCCTTTGAGCTGTCCCTGCCATTCTTACCTTCTCTCGCGCCATCAGATCATAACGATCGGCCATGACGTAAGATGTTGGGACGAGTTTCACCATGCTCGCATTAGCGGGTATTAACTTATAAGCTGTGGAACGGCATAAGACGTAGTAGGGGCCTGTTAGAGTCGTACAGGGGGACTCTAACGGTCCCGTGCATTGCGCAATAACAGGACAGTCTGGGGGATTCTTCCCTCAGTCTGTATGTCACACTCTTCCTACCAACAGATGTAATCTAGTCTATTGGTGCTACTAGAAAAGGCTGGGGGTCTAATTCATAAGATTGACTGTTATACCTTTCTCACAAACCATGGATCCTACAAAACTATTCCTCTTACCAAACTTAAAGTTAAAGCACACTTGTGGGCCACTTAGTTGCCCGGATACCCATACTGGTTTTGTGAGGGAGGGGTAAGAACCAGAGCTAATGTTGAAACTGTAACTAATTTTATCTTCTAGAAACGTATCGTTAAGTTAGTTTGTGTCTTTTTGAGACCTTTGCTAGTTTTTCTGTTTGCTTTTACCAATATGAACATCATATATACACACATATATATATACATACACACACACATATATATACATGTACATACACATCCATGTCATGTACTGCTGCCACTGTCAGGGTATTGAGGCTCGGTGGAGGCCTAGAGCGTACCCAGCAGTGGATCCTGTTCACTGTTTTAACTAGTTGGATGTGCATTTAAAAAACAAGTTGGTATGTTTTATCGTTACCCCTGCTAAAATACATTAAGCTAAATAATATAAATAAAAAAGATACTCCTCAGTCGTTTATGTGGTTGTGCAGCTTCTTGCAGTGGTTGGCATGGATACAGTTGTCTCGTCCCTCAAGCTTTAGGGAGGTTGGTGTCATCAGCTGAACCTGGTATGGTCCATGTCGTCCTACTAGGTCATAAACTTGGTTAGAATTAGAGAGGTTAGTATTGTAAGTTTGAAAATTGTCATTCTCACCACCATTATCTCCCCCCTTTTCTTTCTCATTACAAAGAGGAAGAAAAGATGCACTGTTTAGAATGGCACAAAAAAAACAAAACAAAATAATGGCCACTGAGATTCCCACTTTGATCTAATGAAACAAAAAATGCAATTTTCCTAATTTCCATCTCCCTTGTTGTCTCCTCAGGTTCACCATCAGGACTGCTCCAGAACCTCTGGAACTCCCTATCCCAGTATGTCTAGCCAGGCCCTACCCTTCACTCAGGGACACAGAATCCCTGGGAGTAAATAGAGATGCACGGTGACACTGGGCAGGAAGCAGGTGTGAAATACACTTGGAGACACACAGATAGTCTGCCAAGTACATTAACAAACCTTAGCCTGGGTCAATGAGCTAGATTTGAAAAGAAAGGGATGGCTGGGCGTGTATCTAATCGAATTACCCATGGGGGGTGTCTACTTAGTCTTGAACACAACTCTTGTGGGCTACTTGCAAGTTAAAGTTCCACTTTGACCAAAATAAGAATGTCACAATTTGTACATTTCCTACAACCAAATACAAACAATGAGAATAAGACATAAGACAAACATTTAGATACAAATGCAAAGGGAGATATTTCATAGTTACCATGCTACTTAAAAAAACTTAAGCAAAACAAAGATGAAAACCAGATGGAGTAAACACACAATTAGTTAGGTTGGGCTTTACCCAGCAACTTTCTTTCCAAGGGCTAACACGATACATTCCACATTGACCAGAAAATGATGTAATACACATCCAATCCTTCCCCAGCTTCCCTTAGTGGATCACCTAACTACGGCTTTCCCCTCTGGCCAGGTATACAAAATGTGCTTCACCCGGACTGAAAGCGCACTCTGTATATCCTGTTAATACACCATAATAGATTTCTGAAGCCACAATATCACTATATCCAGCGTCTTTGTTGTCTGGAGCCTGGTCCTAATTCAGTAATGAACTTCTCCCACTTCCAGACATCAAAGGAACATCCACTTTTTGAGGGGTCACATGGCCCGAGCCCCAAACACAGACTTTATGTACCGCTAAGCTGTTTGGCTAGATTGAGAAGCCTCACTTCCCCCCTCTAACATGGACGGCCCATTGCCCATGACGATTCGAATCAACTTTTGCACCAAGTTTAGGAGCAACACTGCCGGGTGCCTTCTTTCGCAGAGCTAGCTTGCTTCTGACTCCGATTAGTATACACAGCTTCCCCGTCGGTCAGCTAGAAACCTCAACCCGGTGGATTTGTACGACTATACAGTTCAGCAACTACCACTCGCTCCCCGTTACACGTGGGGCGGGTTTCAGAATCTGCTCCACACATGTTGAAGGCTGGAACAAGCGTGTCGCTTTCTCCCGTTTCATGTAGACCGGCCCAAAGTACACACATTCGTTCCGACCTAACCCGTGCAGCCAAACAGCCACGGAAGTGCAATTAAATCCTCACTATACAAACCTTGGCTTCAGTCTATTCCCTGATGTTATACTAAAGAAATTGAGATGCCGGTTACTGATTACACACTGAAAAGTATAATGTCTCTACCTGGAACACAAACTACATAGAAAACACTATCCCTATAACACTAACCGCAAATTAGTCCAAAACAAACCTGATTTTAAACAAAGCTGAATCCAATACAAGAATGGATCAGTTATACTCCACACTGTAGTCTATCATTGAAAATCAATAGTTATACAACAAAAATTGTGCAGAACCCTATGAAAAAGCTGCTTAAACATAAATGCCTACATAAAACTGAAAAAGTTATAAAAACAAAACAGCTATATCCAAAAACAAAGATAAAACACAAAAACAGATGACTTGTATAAAGACGCTAAATCTGAACAAGCCAAACAAGGCTGGCTAAAACGGATGCAACAATCCTGTAAAAACGTCCCTCAATACTGGGTTTCAACTAAAAACGGAGAGACTCCGTTCGAAAACGACCTTCAGTACATAAAATCACGTAATGACTCTTATAAAAAGTTGCCCTTTCCAAACAAAAGTGTAAAAACAGTTAAACACAAAAAAACAAAAAATGATGATGCAACGGAATTCAATATGGCATCTCAGCCATGTGGCCCTTTGTCACTACTCCAAGATGGCGGCCCACCATGTGGGTTTCAATCACCACAACACAAAATGGCAGTAAGTGAAGCAACATTACAACCCCATGGCCCTCTTTACCAGGAGAAAATGACGCCAAACACGTGATGGAAACAAAACGACCGCACCGAGAACCACCAAACACAGTACAAACACGTGGATTTCGGTGTTAGAATACTAAAAACGCATAACACAGAATTTATCATCCAGATTTGAAATACAGTGTACAAATTAACCATCCTCACTGAATACTGATTTCCAGTTGCACGGCGCCATTCGCCACTAGAAACTCAGTCCAAAACCGGGATAGCCACGTGCTACTCAAACTTCAGCGTCTAAAACAACCAACAGTTTCATTAACAAATGAGTTGTACTATAAACTGACAGAACCAGAGCTGAATTACAGTGTAAAAAGCACAAAACCTCTTTACGATTACAATACTATGTCTAAACTAAATTTGCCGCCAAAAATCTAAACTCTGCACATACATGCTTTATGAAAAAGGCGCAATCCGTAAGCAAGCACAGCACAAAAAGACCTCTATACACTGTAATGTTAACTCGGTTTCACACTTAAAGCTGAATAGCCATCTAACAACAGATTGTCTCTACCAAACTGGGTTACAGCTGGGAGTCCGCAAAACAACAGAACAACATTACAACCAAAATGGTGGTAACTTACCAGCTGAAATTCAGATGCCATTCCCACCAAAAGCAGCACAAACTGAAATATCTCCCCTTACAGACTGGCTATACAATCTGAGACTCCAAACGAACGCTTAAACGAATTACCGCCAAAATGACGACATACCACACACAACACTGATACAGATCACACATTCAAAGCATATCCATAATCATACACACCGATCACGCACTCAAAGCATACAGTTACTCATAACACAGATTTTAGGTGTATTGATTAGGACCTATAGAGGACAAGTATAGGTTATCTTCCTAATCAATAGACCTAACTACAATGATGGCCTGAACGAGCAACAGCCGTTGGGTGGGTGGAGATCACAGACTCCAGAAACCAATGCGTTATCTCACAGAGGCCCTCCAAGCAAAACGCCATGCATGCAAAGCCCGAACTGCCATTACAACAAATCACTATCAAATACAGCTCTATGAACTATATCTCATAGTGATTATACTACTGTTCCATTAAAGGGTAAATTATGCACAAAGGAATATAGCTGTAGATTTCTGCCACATTGATCAGATGCGACAGAAAGCTTACAGATCATTATCCTTACATAAAAGGCAATACTGATTCCATACCGCAAGTACATAGCCGCCAAGCAGATTAATCTGTACATAATACAGGGGCCCCCCAATTGACGGTAATACACCCACGCCACGGAATGTGCATCGCATCGCAAAGATCCGGACCGGCGTTTGCTCCAGCATTAACCGCTCAAGGCGCCTGCTGGCCGGGATGATCGGGCGGTTAGCGTGTGGTTACCAAATAATGGAAGGTTTCCATTGTAAGTGGCCTGTCCGCAATATCGGTTAAAGCCATATTCGCTGTACACAGCGAATACCGGTAAACCGACACTGGGAGACACTGTGACAATACATAATAAACATATCCTAAATTTCTACAACAGTGACTAAGCCCAGGGAGATACACATAGAGAGCCCCCAGTGGTGGACGGGACCAGTGCACAACCTGGTCACCCAGACGGGAGAACAGAGGGCTACAGTGACATGCCGGCTGGGTCTCAAGGGGGAGACTCCACCTGACCACAAGGGCTGGAGCGCTGCCATGACATGCATAAACCCTCCAATATAAAACTGGAATAACCGCAGAATTACATAACAGTGGTACATCACATATTAATGATCCATAATGTAAACAATATTTTGCCATCAGAGACAGTCAATGAATATGCTTGTCCCACCCTAGACGATCAGAGGACTGGATAACCTGCCCCTCACCCAAATACTGCGGAAGGTTGGCACGTTCCCGCAAATCGCCGTAGCTTTATGTCGGTCCTTTAAACAGCTATGGCAGTTGCGCGTGCGTCCGCTGCATGGTGGGGTAGCTGATGCGCGTGGCTGGCAGCCACGATGTCTGCGTGCCACCTGCAATCACAGGAAAGAGTGGCAATGTAAAGATAGATCCCTGTTCTGTCAGGGAAGTAGAGAGAGATCTGCTGCTCCAAGGGAACACATTTAACCCCTTGATCACCCCTAGTGCTAACCCCTTCCCTGCCAGTGACATTTATACAGTAATCAGTGCATTTTTATAGCACTGATCACTGTATAATATGTCAATGGTCCCAAAAAAGTGTCAAGTGTCCGATCTGTCCACCACAATGTCGCAGTCCAGCTAAAAATCGATGATCGCCGCCATTACCAGTAAAAAAAAAAAAATAAGAATAAAAATGGCATACATCTATCCCCCATTTTGTAGATGCTATAAATTTTGCGCAAACCAATCAATATACACTTATTGCGATTTATTTATTTTTTTTTTTACCAAAAATATGTAGAAGAATACATATTGGCCTAAACTGATGACATTTTTTTTGGATATTTATTATTTCAAAAAGTAAAAAATAGTGTTTTTTATTTTTTCAAAATTGTAGGTCTTTTTTTGTTTATAGCGCAAAAAATAAAAACTGCAGAGGTGATCAAATACCACCAAAAGAAAGCTCTATTTGTGGGAAAAAAAGAACGTCAATTTTGTTTGGGTACATCGTCTCAAGACTGCGCAATTGTCAGCTAAAGCGACGCAGTGCTGTTTCGCAAAAAATGGCCTGGTGAGGAAGGGGGAAAATCTTCCGGTCCTAAGCCCAGGTCCATATTGGTGCCAGAATGAAATGGTGCAAGTTCAGTTGAACTCGCACCATTTTATTCCTGCATGTTAGTCCCAACTTCAGGTGCGATTTCAGAGACATCTGTGCGGGTTGTTGCACAGATGTCAATGGAAATCACACCTGAGATCGCCAAAAGTAATACCAATTGAAGAACCTCTATGGGTGGGACTTTCAAGGTGGGGGAACCAAAGAGCATCAAAAACACATTTACATATGTATCAAATCCACATTTATTTTCACAATTATAAAAATTACAAAAATGTTGTAAAAATTACAAATAAACCAAATAAACGTATTTTGTTAAAATATTGGATTGATTCAAATGCAGCTTGCTCGCACACATCTGCGTGAAAGTTCCTAAACCTCATTCTGCCATCCTACGAAAAGAGGAAGAAAGCACAACGCGTTTCGGGTTCAAGCCTTTCGTCAGGGGCGTGTAGCAGAATGCAACTTATATATCTGACGTACTTTGTCCAATAACAATACTCGAAAGGATTTCGCCTTCAGAGCTCAAGGGATGAGGATTTCCTAGTCATATGATGAATGTGAAAATTATGTGGAGATGTTTCAAATCGCAGCTCAAGGACAGGTACCTAGAGCCTTGCTGTATATTAAATGATCCAAGATGAGTTTCATCAAGTCAGTGGGAGCAAGAGGAAAGGAGGGTAAATGCCAGAGAGTCCTCCCCACCACTTCACAATAGAGCACAATGTTTTTCAGTCTGCCTTACACTGTTTCCATATAGTGATCCAAGGTAGGCAGCAGTATCAGACAGCAGTCAATATAGCTTGCATAGATTATACCATGGGATCTACCTTCATATACTAAAGGGGGGGGGGATACCTCCAATCACTCATAACGCTCCCAAGGCCAGGTCAGAAATGTCAGAGATCGCCAACAGTAGTACAGAAACTACTTTTGGAAATCGGTGTGGTGCCGCAAATGTAGGGTCGCACTGATTAGGACAGTGCCATTGCTGGCAATTACCGCCAATTTAGCATGCAATTTGACATGTCAAATCGCATTCCAAAACGCACCGATGTGAACCAGAGCTTAAAGGGTTAATAAGATAATCAGGCTACTATATGATGAATTATGATGGATAATTGTCACTATGATATTGACACATAAGATATTTTTACATTGTTAGGTTTCAAAGATATCTGAGGTTATAACTATAATCTTCTCTAAAATGATCAATTGTAGACTGAAGAAACCTCAGTCTCTGGCTTCAAGCAGTGTAACGACCACCTCTGAAAGTCCATCAAAAAATGTCATTGAAGTTGTATTCAAACTGCTGCTGTTTGAGGAGAGATCTGAGGGAAACGCCTTACAGCAGTGGTTCTCAACTCCAGTCCTTCGGGACCCACTAACAGGCCATGTTTGCAGGATAACTGAAATGCATCACAGGTGATATCATTTGTTGCTCAGTGATTGCAGTATTCTAGTCTGCATCTCCCCAAGGTAATACTTAAAATCTGGCCTGTTGGTGGGTCCTGAGGACAGGAGTTGAGAACCACTGCCTTACAGGGAGATAGATGACATTGATTTTCTACACCAGCCTTTTAAGATATGAACATTGTTAATTTAAAGCGGTAATAAACCCAACAAAAATAGAACATAACTTATCATTTATTAGATGTGGTGGCTACATTCATTTCCTCCTTTAGGCCGTTTTCCATCTGTTTCCACCTGGTGATCTTGCCAGTAACAAACTTCCTATATTACAGTGCCTCCTCTCTGGAAGAAGAAGTACAGTTGGCACCCTTGGACAACAGAATTATCAGTCTAGGGGGAGGTAGTCTTAAATGTACTAGCAAATTTAGATACACTAACAAATTGAATCTAAACTGCTGCTAAAACTTTATATACTTCATAAGCCGTTACAGCAACATTTTTTTTCCTTTTGGGATAAAGGTTTTACATGAATAAATAAAAGCTGATCAATGTAAGCACCCCAGCCAATGTTAAATGGTTTGTCTCATACCAATAACCGATACATTTGCAAGAGAGCTTGTACTTTTAAAAACAACAGACTTACTGGCTGGATCATGAGACAAGGAATATAGAAGAAAGAAGGCCTAGAAAAGAAAACGAATGCAACCATCACATCTAGGAACTGGTAAGCTGCAATATAATAAATGTTTGCTTTTGGGTTTAATACTGCTTTAACCACTTCAGCCCCGGAAAGTTTCACCCCCTTCCTGACCCAAGCATTTTTTGCAATACGGCTCTCTGTTGCTTTAACTGACAATTGCATGGTTGTGTGACTCTGTACCCAGAAACACAAGATCTCCATTTTCCTCTCTGGCAAAACGAAGATCTGCCTTGTTTACATCGGCAGACCGCTGTTCTGCCTCTCTCCGAACGATTGCCAGGTTCCTGGTGGACATCACGTTCCCCAGACCCGCTAATTGTGTCCCATCACAGTGGGAGAGGGTCGCCAGCAGCGCGCACGCGCCCCCCAGCCCCAGCCGAAGCATTTTTTCATTGTTTCTCGCAGTCGGACCGCCCTGCCACAATATGTGCGGTCCGGAAGCAGTTAAACACAAAAGAAGACATCTACTACAACATAGAGCCTTAATAAAAACAACACTAGTTCTAGGAAATTTGTCCCTAGAGATACCCCTTACATGATTTTATAACAAATCTTTATCTTTGGTGCAGTTTCTCTTCAAAGTGCAGTCAACCATCAGATCTACTCTGAAGTATTTAAAATAAATGGTGTATTAACATTCTTACAAATGTGTGTAATGTTACTTACAAAACCACACACTTATTCAGGTCAGGGTTCTAAATATAAAACCTAGCCTATTGCCTAATATTAAGATTGATTTCAACCTTGCTCATTGAAATCAATATTAATATTACCAAACATACTTAGCATGACTTATCAGATAATGCTTTGTACCAGAGTTCATCTGAAGAGTTTGGTCTCCCATAATGGGATAATATTATATTCTTATTTTGCAAACAAACTATGTCACATTACCATTTTACAGGCTCTAGGGCTGTCTCCTACACAACACCATTAATAACCATTCTTCATATGAAGACTTTAACCCTTTCGCTGCCAGGAGTTTTTTTTTTGTGTTCTTGGCACACATGTTTAAAAAATCATTTTAGGCCTGACGATTACACAAAGCCCCTAAACAGTATATATTTTCTGAAAGCAGACACCCTAGAGAATAAAATAGTGGTAGTTCCAATTTTTTATGTCACAAGATATTACCGCAAAAGTCTAGGAAACGCAAAATTTCAGTAAAAAAACACACTTACCTGAATTGTAGGGCAAATAAACGCAATCAATTACCCATATTTTGGTAAAATATAAAAGGCAAGATTGTGCCGTGTAAATAGATACCCAAAATGCCAAACCTTGAATTTTTGTGTGCCTGTGAAATGACGTCAAACTACAGACACTTCAGAAGCCCCCTATAGGTATCAGTTTAGTGTTACGCAGGAGGTCTTGTGTTAGAATTGTTGCTCCTACTCTGGCGTACACAGCGATATGCTACATGTGTATTGCAATCAATGTTTTCACACGCACCGACGCATGCGTTTACGTTCGTGCGTGTGTATATGTGCTAGTGGGGGAACCTCAACTTTTTTTGGGGGGGTATTTTATGCGTTTGTGTGTAACTTTATTTTTTGCAAAAAAAAATAAAAACATTTTTTTTACTTTACTATGTGATTTTTTTTATGTGACAGGTTCTCTTAATTGAGACATGCAAGGTCTAAAAGGCCCTGCATATCTCCCCTGTACTCCACTGAATGTTTTGCAATGCAGATCGCATTGAAAATCATCCGTTCCCTGCAAAGCTAGCCGGGGACACCAAGAATGTGATCCGGAAGTGACGCCAGAGACATTGCTTTCCGGCTCGATGCAAGAAGGGGAGGAGAGGGGACATGTATCCACTCTCCTCCTTCCCCTCCAGCCGTCGACATCCCCCATGGACATCCTGGGCCTGCCAATGGGCAAGCCTGGTAAGCATGGCATGAGCGCACGTGCGTGTGGCGGGGGTCCATGAGAGCGATTGGGCGCCACTCTCACCTGACAGGCAGGAGTCTGCCCGTCAGTTACACACACAATCCCGGTGGCTGCAGCCACTGAATTGTGTGTAATACCCCCAGCCATTAAATCCGTACGACGTATGGACCTGAGAGCGAAAGGGTTAAACAAGAGTCAGACAAGCTGAGTGAAAGACTAACATGGAGAGGATACACTAGGACCACTCTAAAGAGAGCCTTCAACTGGTTTAGAAATTCAAAGAGACACGACCTGATATTCAAAAAGATACAGCCAGAGTAATCATGCGGTACTCGAATGAACATCAAAAAAATGGCTTTCCTACTGAATATTGGCCCATTTTAACAGAGGGGCCTGTCCTCGGACAACTGGTAGCCCAATATCCACAAATCACCTACAAAAAAGCGGGGTCCATTGGAGAGGTGCTCACCCAGAGTGAGTACATAGGAAATCTGAGAAAAGATCCCTCTAAAACTAAAGGTACCTTCCCATATGGGTCATGTTCCTTCTGCCCTTTCATCAGCAGAATGCCCAATGGTGAACACCATAGAGTCCAACATTTTGCCAACTGCAAGACTCAGGCTCTATCTCATGCAGTGCCAATGCGGCGGCTTTTATGTGGGAAATACCCGGCAGGAACTAGGGGAATGAGTCAGCAAACATATTCATAGCATGCGCATTGGCAACCTCTATCTTCCTTTAGGACGACGTGGTCAAGAAGCATATATAACGAATGCCCCAGGTTAATTTTACTGGACTGGATCGTATACATATTCCTTTGAGAGGAGGTGATTGGCATAAGATACTACTCCAGCAAGAAAGGTTAGTGTAGGAACCCACTGTTAAATCGGGGTACTTTGAAGCAGTCAGTGGGCTTAAGCACTTCATGGCCATTTAGTGTCACCAAACCCCCGTATTTTTGTATTTTTCGCTATATGCGTTTAGATCTTTTTAAACAGCCTGGCAGGAGTAAGTATCATGTGTGCGCTGTAATATGTACTTTTTTTGTCTATTGGTCTTACAAGCAGCACCATGCGTTTGGTAGGGTGTTCCCCCCAAATATGTATCTTTTTGGATAAAGTATCTGAACGCCACCACACCTCCAGGCTTAAATGAAGCCGAGAGCTACAGACCTTTTTTTTGGAGGGATTTAGCTCTGGTAAAACAGATTAGAATCTCTTAAACGTAATGACCGTAAAATTCCCACCTAAAACACTCCTAAATAAGACTCGTTTCCTCTCTTTTTCCCTTCTCCTCCTTCCCAGGAATAACTTCTGGGGGGTCGGACTAGGGAAATTCAATAACTGGCAATCCCCTCATACAGACCTATAATGGCCAATCTCCATTTTGGAGATATATAGAATCAACAAAAGATATAACACCTAGGGTTTCTTTATGACATGCTATATAAAATGATTTGGTGTTAATTACTTGTTTTATTTTTGATGTATATATTTGCCTTATATATGCAATTTGTAAGCAGCTTCTATACATTGGTTCTTGAGTTGGTATTACTTCTACCATGCCCAGCACAGAAAGACCCCTGCCTACCTGGTAATGGGGCCTTACTATGTTTCTCCATTTTTTGTTGAATGAGGGGATGTTTTTCCTCCCCTCTAGGACAAAAGGGGATTACTGTGCTGGCGGTTATAGACCCTTGCTCTTCGGTCCCCCAGATGCTGTCACCGCAGTTTCCGGATGGCTGAAATTGACATCATTCTGCTTCTGGATGGAGGCAGCGCTCTAACAGGAAATGACGCAAACACGCATGACGTGACCAAGCCCACGCATGCACGACATAAGACGCCGGGGATGGTGTCCGACGCCATTCCTCCTTCATGCTGTGCGGTGTGGAGATTAAGAGATCCTCTCCACCTTTCCTCCCTACAAAATTGGGCATCTGGAGATTCCCCCACTGGACGGCTCAAGGGAGGCAGCTTAGGGGAGACAGGAGCATACGCATAGGGGAGACACCCTCATTCTTGTTAGGTAAGTGGCCACTTTACAAATGTACGGAAGGACGGCTTCCATATATAGCCAGGAGTTCATATATTCCTCTGGCATACAGACGATTGTATCCATTGCTTGACATGGGGAACTCCCCAGTGTCTCCCCTAGTGTTTGCTTGTAGACAAGACTGATTGCAGCGAGGATGAAGAATTGTGGGAACTGTAGTACGGAAAGAGAAAACAATCAGCAGACTCTGCTGTGAAGGACTCAGTTTCCTAGCGGTCTGAGCTGTGCTAGAGACTTCTGGGAGGTGTAAAGCATTGCAGGAGAAACTTATTTAAGTGGGAGGAGGAGCTAACAACGGCCTCTTGGGAACGGCATGATCGATCAGAGAGGAACCCTGTGTGCTGCTGCTACCAGATATAGGCCTGCGGCCTATGTACAGCGTTCCAGCCGACTGAATTATCTGCAGGTGACACAGCTAGCCATTGCTCTCCAGCATCACAGAGTGAACTCATCTCTGCTTGGATTGAAACCACAACAACTGCTGCAACACTCTTTTCTGTTAATCAGGAGAGCTGCAAGAGTTGCAGTGGATGCCTTCTACCTCCCAGGAGCAAGCAGCCTGTGTGAACTAACAGTCCCAGCATTACCAGCATCATCATCTAAGTGCCGAATCGTCTGTCCGCATACAGTCCTTTGGTGTTGGTGAGCGGGCTCAGGCCAACACATAAGAGTACTTATACTGTCTATGCAATATCCCTTTATTGCTTCTTGGATTACCGTTGTTACCATTTTTTTTCAAAGAAGCCAGTGTCCATTGCAAAGTTCTTTAGTACAATGGAGTTTAACCTCTTGTGCGATATGATTGAAAGGACACAGAATTCATAGGTACCTAAATTCTCATTGCCGGCAGAAGACTGCTTGAACTCTGCAAGACAGGATTGCTGCATCCACATCATCTACATCTACTCTCTAGCTAGAAAAGGAGAAGTTAAATAGAAGTTATAATTATCTGGTGTACTTGTTTAGCTATAGTTTTTAACTGCTAATTGATATAGCGTATCTGTGTGCATTATGAAATATTGTTTACCCTTTGAAACAGATTCCATTGACTGGTACTAATTTATCCTTTGGGTCATCTATTTGAAATAGGGATTTACTGTACTATTTCTCTGGTCAGTTTCAGTAGACACTACCAAATTACCTCTTTCCCAAAGGCCCATTAGGTATTGCTTAAACTCAATTGGAAGAATTGTTTTTTTCTCAGCTATTGTTATTTTTGGAGAATACAGGGAATGGTGAAAGTGTACAAATCATTTACTCTCTTTGTTCACCAGAATCCTCAGTTTTGACTACCTATGTGAAGGATTGTGATTCTTGCTGTTTCAATGATGTTATTTATCGCAGAAACAAGAGTTAAAGTAAACCTTTCTAACTCTACCTGTGTTGTGGTCTCCATTACTAAAATACAGTCATCGTTCATAAAACCTTATGAGTGAACCAAGAGTGTCAGGAGTGTTGGAGAACTCTCTGAATGATATATATATATATATATATATATATATATATATATATATATATATATATGTATATATATAAAACCTTTTGTGCCTTTGTGCCTTTCTACCCAGTGGCTTCCCCATTCCTGTTTCCAATGTAGTGGGTGGCATTTAGCTCCCCATAGGAGGGCTCCTTCCCCCGTGTTTGGCAATATGGATCAGGGTTTAAAGCTGGGGATATTTAAAGGTATCCACATAGACATATATATATATTTTATTTATTTTTTTAGCAAGATAATACCCTTCTTTGCTTTGTCGTCGGTTGTTGGAAATGCTTTTTTCTTACCATCCCAGCATGGTGGAAAGTTTATATATATTGACCAAATAGAGCGAACGAATAGAGAAGCTGCTTTGTAAGTGTTGTAATGCCAATGCTGCATTTATATTGAAGTTATTATTATGTTTTGAATATGTTCATTATACAAGATATTAGCATATATATGATGAAGAAAGTCCTTTTTGCACATTTCGAACTGCGTTGGGAGTCCCAATTTACTTGTAGCCATGGTAACATCCAGGCCCATCAACAAGTGGTTGGGAAATACCATCTCATTAATCTAAGTTTGCTTAGATATAATGTATAGAATTGTATCATGTCTATAGATTTTTATCTTTTGTCAAAACATTTTAATATAAGAAAATAAAGTAAAGTATAAGAAATTTTACCCAAATGTTTTTCCAGTAAATTTAATGGTTGATTATTCAATTGCCCAAAAAATTCCACCGTAAAAGAGGTTTTTTCATTCAAGCTAACCTACCATTCTTTCCCTTAACCTTCACCAAGCCTGTAACTTCTTTTATATCTCACAATTAGAGTTGAACGGACACCTGGATGTTCGGGTTCGGCGGGTCCAGCCGAACTTCGCAAAAAAGTTTGGGTTCGGTACCGAACTTGACCCCGGACCAGGAAACCTTTTGAAGTCAATGGGGACCAGAACTTTTTGGCACAAAAATAGCTGTAAAAAAGTCCTGGAAAGTGCTAGAAGGAAGTAAAATGGGGTCAGAGTAGGACAAGTGCCCTACAAAATAATGGGGATAGGAAAAATAACTTAAAATCAAATAAAAAAAATACAAATGGGAAGGGGGGTGGATGTGGAGTAGGAGCCTAGAGGTTGACTAGGCCATGACCGTGGCAGTGTAGGTGGAAGTGGCGGTGGTGGAGGAGGAGGTAGCCAACACTTTTTGTTGTTTGTTTGTTTTTTTTTCTAATTGGGGTAGCCCCCAAAATATTGAGGCATATTCAAAAAAATAAGTATACCACGGCTCCGCTTGTCTGTGATAACGCCCCCTGCCGTGCTAAACACACGTTCAGACAATACACTGGATGCAGGGCAGGCCAGCACCTCCAAGGCATAAAGGGCAAGCTCAGGCTATGTGCCCAATTTGGAAACCCAGAAGTTGAATGGGGCAGACCCATCTGTCAGTACGTTTAGGCGTGTGCACACATACTGTTCCACCATGTTGCTGAAATACTGCCTCCTGCTAAGACCTTGCCTATCAGCTGGTGCTGCTGTTTGTTGTGGTGGGCTGCCGACAAAGCTTTGCCACATTTCGGCCATGCTAACCCTGCCTTCTGAGGTGCTGGCGGTGCCACAGCTGAGTTGGCGGCCTCTTCCTCCTCCTCCTCTGCCTTCGCCTTGTGCTTCCACTGAGCCCCCGGTGTCATTTGGGAATGCCCTCAGCAGCGCGTCTACCAGTGTGCGCTAGTAGTTGCGCATCTTCCTCTCACGCTCCAGTGAGGGAATTAAGGACGGCACGTTGTCCTTGTAACGAGGATCCAGCAGGGTGGCCACCCAGTAATCAGAACAAGTTACAATGTGGGCAACTAGGATGTGGTTGCGCGGGCACTGGAGCATGTAGTCGGCCATGTGTGCCAGGCTGCCCAGAGGCAAAGACAAGCTGTCCTCTGTGGGAGGTGTATCATCTGTGTCCTCCGTATCCCCCCAGCCACGCTCCAGGGTGGCACCCACAAGCTGCGTTGGGTGCCACCCTGCTGCGGTTCCTCCTCCTCATGATCTTCCTCGTCCTCCTCATCCTCCAGAACTGTGCCCTGGCTTGAATATTTTTACCTGGCCTATGCTGGTGCTGAAACCCACCCTCCGAGCCACTTGTGAATGACTGGCCTGATAACTGTGGAAATGACCCCTCTTCCTCCTTGTCCTCCTCCTCCTCATCCTCCTGTGCCATATCCTCTTCCATCATGGCCTGAAGTGTTTTTTCAAGGAGACATAGAAGTGGGATAGTAATGCTGAGAACAGCGTCACCGGCACTGGCCATGTTGGTGGAGAACTCGAAACACCGCAATACAGTACACAGGTCTCGCATGGAGGCCCACTCGTTGGTGGTGAAGTGGTGCTGTTCCGCAGAGCAACTGACCCGTGCATGCTGCAGCTGAAACTCCACTATTGCCTGCTGCTGCTCGCATAGTCTCTCCAGCATGTGTAAGGTGGAGTTCCACCTTGTGGGCATGTCGCATAGGAGGCGGTGAGTGGGAAGGCAGAAGTTCCGCTGCAGCGCAGACAGGCGAGCAGCAGCAGGGTGAGAATGCCGAAAGTGCGCACAGACGGCCCGCACTTTCTGCAGCAGCTCTGACATATCCGAGTAGTTTTTTAGAAATTTCTGTACCACCAAATTCAGCACATGTGCCAGGCAAGGGATGTGTGTCAAACCGGCTAAGCCCAGAGCCGCTACGAGATTTCGCCCATTGTCGCACACCACCAGGCCGGGCATGAGGTTCAGTGGCAACAACCACTCATCAGACTGTTGTTCAATGCCCATCCACAGCTCCTGCGCAGTGTGGGGTTTATCCCCAAAACATATCAGATTTAAAACAGCTTGCTGTCGTTTCCCCTGGATGTGCTGAAGTTGGTGGTGAAGGTGTTATGCTGAGTGGATGAGGAGGTGGTAGAGGAGGAGGAAGCGCAGTAGGAGGAGGAGGCAACAGGAGGCAAAGAGAAATGCCCTGCAATCCTCGTGGTGGAAAGACATGCGCCAAATGGCTAGCCGCCTCAGGCCCACCTGCCACTACATTTGACTTGTTTGTGCACGGAAGGGATGGCTCACCTGGAAAAGTAGTGACAGCTGGGAACCACGTACTGTGGGACAGCCACCGCCATCAGGTTTTTAAAACTGTCCGTGTCCACCAGACGGAATGGCAGCACTTCAAAGGCCAGGAATTTTGAAATGCTGGCATTCAGGGTCAGGGAACGCGAGTGGGTAGGGGGGTACTTCCTCTTTCTCTCCAGTGTTTGGGAGATGAACAGCTGTAAGCTTCCATGTGACCATGTGGAAATGCTTGGGGACAGTGGCGGACATGATGGCGTTGCTGTCACATCATCTGTTTGCTGGGTGGCAGGTGACACTGGCACTGTAGAGGTGAAGGAAGAGGCCGAGGCAGCAGCAGAAGAGGAAGCAGGAGGAGCCTGAGACCTTTCTTGGATTTTGAAGTACTTATTCCACTGCAGCTTGTGCTTTGCATGTAGATGCCTGGTCATGCAGGTTGTGCTCAGGTTGAGAACAGTTATGCCTCGCTTCAGGCTCTGATTGCAAAGCGTGCAAACCACTCGTGTCTTGTCATCAGCACATTGTCTGAAGAACTGCCATGCCAGGGAACTCCTTTGAGCTTCCTTTGGTGTGCTAGGCCCCTGGGTGCGGTGGGTAGTAGCAGGCGTACTGTCTAGGGGACGCTCGCTCCAATTTTACAACCTGCTTCCTCTTTTGCTGTGCTGGTGCCTCTGTGCGACCACCACCTATTCCTCCAAACTGCACACGTCACTCACATGACCTTCATTCCATGTGGGGTCTAGGACCTCATCCTCCACATCATGTTCCACCACTATTCAGCACTGCCCTCCTTGTCAGTCTGCACACTGTAGAAAGCTGCAGCAGTTGGCACCTGTGTTTCGTCATCATCAGAGACGTGCTGCGGTGGTGTTTCCATGTCCTCATCCTGAAACAGAAGTGGTTGGGCATCGGTGCACTCAATGTCTTCCACTTCTGGGGCAGGGCTATGTGGATGACCCACGGAAAGCACACCAGCAGAGTCATCAAAAAGCATAAGAGACTGCTGCATGACTTGGGGCTCAGACTGCTTGGTTGATTTACAAGGGGCTGAGGTGAAAGAGAGATGGCCATGGGGTTCAGGTGCCAACTCTGAGCTTTCAGCAAGGGACTGGGTGGGAGACAATGTGAAGGAACTGGAGGCATTGTCAGCCACCCAATCTACTATCGCCTGTTCTGGCCTCATCATTCATTGAGCGGCATCCGGGTCTACCGTATAACGTTGAAGGTTCTGTCGGCTACTCGCACCTGAGGAAGGTGTTTCACTTGTGCGTGCAGTTGGCACAGATCGACCACGTCCTCTACTTGCAACAGGACCTTATTTGACTCTCTCCTCATTCTGGATGCAAATGTACTATTTAGCACAAATTTATATTATTTTTTAAACCAGCAATGTAGACGCACTTTTTAATTTTGTGCAAGAAACACACAGCAAGCTACAAATGTACTATGTAGCACTATTTTTTTTTTTAAACCAGCAATGTCGACGCACTTTTTAATTTTGTGCATGAAATGCACAGCAAGGTGCAAATGTACTATGTAGCACTATTTTTTTTTAAACCAGCAATGTCGACACACTTTTTAATTTTGTGCAAGAAATGCACAGCAAGGTGCAAATGTACTATGTAGCACTATTTTATTTTTTTTTTAACTGCTTCCCGACCGCGCGCCGTCTTTTCACGGCGGCAGTCGGGGAGCTGGGCGCGAATCGCCGTAAATATACGGCGATTTGCATATTGGCCACCAGGGGGCGCGCGCGCCGCCGGCGGCGCGCGCGCGCACCCGCCGCACTCCTGAGGAGTGTGCCCGCGGCTCGGGCGGACCTGATGTCCGCCGGCGAGCCGCGATGAGCGGCTACAGGGAAAAGAAGGGGAACCGCCGATGTAAACACGGCGGTTCCCCGCCCTGTCAGTGGGGCATGGGTGATCTACTGATCCCTGTCACTGGGATCAGTTAGATCTCTCATGCCCATGTTAGCCCAACCCCCCCACAGTAAGAACACACCCAGGGAACACAGTTAAC
>BLSH010311404.1:320173-348347 GCA_018402905.1 Glandirana rugosa
TATTTTTCACGTAGATGTAACGACCAAATTTTTATTTCTTATTATTTATCACGATGTATCATGTAAACGTGAAACGACACGTAAAGAACGTGTTTTAATTTTTCACGCAGTTGTAACGACCAAATTTTTTTTTTTTTTTTATCACGATGTATCATGTAAACGGTGAACGACACGTAAAGAACGTGTTTTAATTTTTCACGCAGATGTAACGACCAAATTGGTGAAGTCGGGGCCTTCCAAAACGTCGAAATCCTGGTCTCGTGAAAAACGCTAAGCCGTGACGCAGCGAAATTGACTGTTAACGCGCCGGCACGCTGCAACATGTACAACGTCGCACGGCCGCGCAATTGTCAGTTAAAGCGACGCAGTGCCGAATCGCAAAAAGTGCTCTGGTCCTAAAGCTGCAAAACCTTCCGGGGCTGAAGTGGTTAAACCAGCAATGTAGACGCACTTTTTAATTTTGTGCAAGAAATGCACAGCAAGTGGCAAATGTACTATGTAGCACTATTTTTTTTTTTTTTTTAAACCAGCAATGTTGACGCACTTTTTAATTTTGTGCAAGAAATGCACAGCAAAGTGCAAATGTACTATGTAGCACTATTTATTATTCTTTATTTTTAAACCAGCAATGTAGATGCACTTTTTATCTGTGTGCAAGAAATGCACCGTTGGCCACAAATATAGTATTTAGAATATTTTTTTTTTAAACCAGCAATGTAGACGCACTCTTTATTTTTGCACAAGAAATTCACCGCTGGCTGCAAATGTAGTATTTAGAATATATATATTTTTTTAAACCAGCAATGTAGACGCACTCTTTATTTTTGTGCAAGAAATGCACCGCTGGCCACAAATGTAGTATTTAGAATTTTTTTTTTTTTTTAAACCAGCAATGTAGACGCGCTTTTTATTTTTGTGTAAGAAATGCACCGCTGGCCGCAAATGTAGTATTTAGAATATTTTTTTTTTAAACCAGCAATGTAGATTCACTTTTTTTTTGTGCAAGAAATGCCCCGCTGGCCGCAAATGTAGTATTTAGAATATTTTTTTTTAAACCAGCAATGTAGACGCACTTTTTAATTTTGTGCAAGAAATGCCCCGCTGGCCGCAAATGTAATATTTTGCACAAAAAAAAAATTTAATTTGTCTAACTGCAATGTAAAAGCAGTATTTAAATATGCCAAAATGCTGCCAACTGAACTAACAGAACATGATTAAAGTAGTGTCCCTGACACAAGCAGTTGCACTGCACTTGCAAAAATGGCTGCAAACGCCCACCTAACAAACAGAAACATTGCTTAGGTTTTATATGAGGCATTTTGCTTAGCAAACAAAATGTACTCTACCAAACAAAAATCTCCTCTAGCACCCAATCACAAATAAATCACTCTTTTTAACAGGTTTTCTAAAGCTAATCTGTCCCTCACAGCAGCAGCAGCATCCTCTCCCTACACTAGTATGAGATGATTTTCTAAAGCTAATCTGTCCCTCACAGCAGCAGCAGCAGCAGCATCCTCTCCCTACACTAGTATGAGATGATGTGACATGCAGCACTACATGACTCCAGCTTATATAGAGGCTGTGTCACATGATGCACTGGCCAATCACAGCCATGCCATTAGTAGGCATGGCTGTGATGGCTTCTAAGGATAAAAAAGTGAAATGCTTGTTGATTGGCTGCCCTGCAGCTATTCAACAGGAGCGAAAAAATACCCAAACCCAAACTTTTTTTCAAATGTCCGGGTTCGGGACACGGACACCCTAAAGTCCGGTACGAACCCAAGCTTTACAGTTCGGGTTCGCTCAACTCTAGCCGATATATATTCTTCTACATATTTTTGGTAAATAAGATTGCAATAGGCGTATATTGAGTGGGGTACGCAAAAGTTATCGCGTCTACAAACTTTGGGAATAGATTTATGGCATTTTTATTATTATATTTTTTTCGTACTAGTAATGGCGGCGAGCTGCAATTTTTATCGTGACTGCGACATTGCAGCGGACAGATCGTACAGTTTTGACACTTTTTTGGGACCAATGACATTTATACAGAGATCAGAGCTTTAAATAACCACTGATTACTGTATAAATGTCACTGGCAGGGAAGGGGTTAAACTGTTAGGGGGCAATCAAGGGGTCAACTGTGTTCCCTATGTGTGTTCTAACTGTGTGGAGGTTTGGGCTGGCAGGGACATGACAGATCTCAGTGTTCCCGATCACTGGGAACAGTAGATCACAGTCAGGTCTCCTGACAGAATGGGCATCCCCGTATTTACATTGGCAGATCCCTGTTCTGCTTCCGCAGTCGGGGGCCGCCGGTGGACATCAAGTCCGCCTGACCCGCAGGTACACTCACGCATCATGCAGCATGTGCGAGAGCAGCTACAGCTATGGCGATTCGCGCAGGAGAGCCAACCTGCCGCCGTATAACAACGGTGGCTGGTCGGCAAGCGGTTAGCGCTTAATTACTGACAGGAAATATTAGCAGTTTTACATGTGCCATTGTCACATTCAAGTTTAACACTTGCCTCCCCACTGGACAGGGCACTACAGCAAGGCAAGTCCTTTTCCACACAGACAGTGGATCTCCCATTTGGGGTCACTTCCACTCCAGTGTGCACAGTCACATAGTCAGTCTCTTCCATACATTTACTAGCAACAGTCTTACCCATCTCTGTAACAGGGGTTGCCATGTTCACTTAAGTGCGTTGTCTATCTTTTGTCGCACTTTCACTGGCCAAATCTTCCTGGTGGCCATGGGATGAAACCTGAAAATCCTGCGTCCTTCACCTGGTGGGATGCCACACTACCCCATACCCCCCCCCCCCTTGTTTCAACTTAGGAGGGGGCAGAACACACAAATACAATCTTCTCATTTTAGCCCCTGTGTGCCATCTATCAACTGCAGGGGTCCAAACCTGTCTGACTTCCACACCTGCAAATGCATTTTATTTGAGAAGGTTTGTCTGGAGAAACCAGGGATTGCACATGTACTGTCATGGATATATACTCTATTAACTTAGGAAGACAAAGACAAGTACAAAGCAAAATGGGAACAGGCACTTAAAATATCCATGGGCAATTAACAATGGAAGAAGGGCTATAAAATGACACACCAATGCTCCATCAGTAGTTACATACATACTTTTCACTCATTGGTATGCCACCCCCATTGGGGGCCACCATGCAAAAGAATCACTGACTCACACTTGGTGGCAGTGTACGTATATCATTTCTTACTAAGAAAAGATAAAGAATCTCATTAAACTGGTACCAGCCCTAGCTTTTCAACCCCCTAACCAACCCCCTTCCTAATGCATAGCTTTGATTTATCTACCAAAAAATATAAGAGTTCCTATATATTGGAAATCAATTTCAGTTCCCACTGTCAAAGAATGGATTCAACGGGTTCATCTTACTTGGCCACAATGGATTCTCTTTACATAGATATATATAGATCTCTGACCCAGGCTAAAACATTAATATAAATATATAAAAGATTAGCAAAGCATAGTTATTTTTCCCCACCGCCGTTCTTATACTCTGCTCCTTTTCCTGCTGCTCTCTTTTCTTATTTTCTACTCCCCTCAATCACTCTCTCTCTTTTTTATACTATTTTTTAAAATTCAACAATGCCCCCAGACATACATATACCTTTTTGTAGAGGCTGCAACTGAGATACTGCTTAATACAGGACTTTTTGTTACACCAAAATCCAATACCATAATTGACAATTAAAGACAACTGGCCTGTGAGGTCCTTGCTAACTCACTGTAATTGTTAAGTTATATTACTTTAAAAAAATGGTGTTATGTGCATATCGACTCTGCATTGCATTTTGACTAATTTTGTACAATTCTTTTCACTAAAAAAAAAAAAATGGTTAAAAAAATAAAGTTCAACTGGGTTTTGATATGCTGAAATGTTATTCCTGTGTAGTCTTTCTCTTTACCATTCCATAAACAAGATGATTGTTACTTGATCTAACATCTCTGGGTCAGCTCTAAAATCCCCCAACTCGTGGAGAAACCGTGATCATTTAAGCCAATTGCAATTGCAAACATTATATATGCATGCTTGGAAAAATGTAGCATGCATATGTATTGAACATTCATATATATTGAACATTCAAGTGGTCAGATCAAAAACCAACCTGTGTATAGTATATAAGAGAAAGTACACAGAAATGTCTCACAAAGTATATGTAAACAATCAAAAAATTTCAAATAATACAGATAAAAAATATAAAGTGCTAGGCATGCTTGATCTGCAAAATATATATAGTATTAGTCAATGAATAGATGTTCATATAAGTGACATCAACTGATGAGGGTATAACAAAAAGAGTCCACATATCCAAATCCAATTCCAAAGTGACTAGTGCATAAACCACTATATGCGTTGTTAAGGTGGAAAAATAGGTGCGCTACACTTGTGCTCTCCTCTCAAGTCCGCATTCACCTAAAAGCTGAACCCCTACGGGGATCACCGGCACCACACATGGATAGTCTAAAGCCTGCTGGATCCTCTTCCTCCTCATTGGATCTGGTATCTGTGTACACTCACATAGGAGTGCATTAACAAAAAAGGCATCTCATAGTGTAAGTCCGTAAGTAATATTTATTGAGATTAAAAAACAGCTCTTGCCCGGGACGCCCTGTGTTTCATGGACCAAATCCAACAAAACCAGAAATGACGCAAGGATGCTGCAAGTTACACCCTACGCTTTTTGTCAGAATGCCGTCATCAGACAAAACGCGTAGGTCGGAGCTTGCAGCATCGTCGCATCATTTTCAGTCCCAGTGGATTCGGTCCATGGAATGCAGGTCGCCCCAGACACATTGTTTGCCTATTGATCACACTGTTTTTAACCTCTAGGCTTTAGACTATCCATGTGTGGTGCCTGTGACCCCCGTAGGGGTTCAGCTTTTTGGTGAGTGTGGACCTGAGGGGGAGCATGAGTGTAACTCACCTATTTTTTCCACCAAGGATTAACAACGCACGTAGTAGTTTACACACTAGTCACTTTGGAATTGGATTTGAATATATGGACTCTTTTTGTTATACACTCCTCGGATGATGTCACTTATATGAACATCTATTGATTGACTATTACTATATATGTTTTGCACATCCAGCACGCCTAGCACTTTATTTATTTTTATATGCATTATTTGTGATTTTTTGATTGTTTACTTATATTTTGTGAGACATTTCTGTGTACATGCTCTTATATACTATACACAGGTTGGTTTGCACATCAAGCACATAGCACTATATTGCTTGAACCAGCAAAGTTAACACATAGTTACACCCTTGTAAGGGATTCATTTGATATTGTTTTTAGTTAAAGGGGCAGCACACACTTTTCTCATACCTTTGTAACAGGCATCGCCACCCATACCTCTCTCCCCGTACACCTTTTAACCTTTATTTGTGTCTTGTATTGGGTAAAAAATGTACTGCCAAACATATCATATTTTGTCTGGCGCAACATCATGTTCAGACATACATGTATAGTATTATTATTGCATTATATGCATTATTAAAATGTAACCCAACAAAGGACAAGCTGCTCTCCAAAGCAGACAAATATTCTTATCTCTTCCTCATTTTCTCTAAACAATAAGCACTGGTTTGCATTTTATTTATGCTTCCTGCAATGAGTATGTCTCTGTGTCTATTAAGCTATTTTTCTCTGTCTGCTGCCTGAGGCATTAGAACACATTCCAGTGCATGTGTCAATTTTCAGTTAAAAACTGTTCTCTTCCTTCTATAAACTATGCTATCTATATTACTCAATATGTATTGTTTTGGTAACAGTGACACCCATAACGTGAACAGTATCCTAAACTCTCATAGAAATGTGTTAATTAAATTTCAGAAGTCATTTTCAATATTTTTAAACCATCAGCATTCATTGAAATAATCCCTGGTGATGATCCTGCAATGCAGGCCCTTGTTTAGGCATTTCCTGTTACAGTTCTGCTCTTGCATTATGCCACCCGTTTGTGCTTCTTTGCAAGTGTCACCCTGTCACATAAGCTTCTAATGAAGATTACAAATGGGCATTATGGACATTATGCAGGTGTATTCCACTGATGTTACCATCCGGAAACCTGTTCTGAGCAATGCAATGCAGCCAATGCAGGGGAGCATGCAAAGGGTCTGCAGGAGATCAGAAGCACTGAAATGCAACGAAGGATGAAAGAAAAGGTTAAAACAATATTTTTTTTAGAAAAATGAATGCTGTTTATGATACACAGTGCTTTACAACACACTATATATTACAATGGTGGGGGTGGAGGGACAACGATTGTAACGTTACAACACAGTCATAGTCTTAAGCAATTTGGAGTGAACATTTTTTTTTCCACATACCCATTTATCGCAAATAGCTTAAAATTGTGCAATTTTTCTCAACTTGCAGCTCCAAAATGAAATTAAAGGTCAATTTCTACCAAATTACCATGAACACAGAATCAAAAATGTTCCTGCAAATTGAAGTTACGCAAAATTTCCAGGTCATACCTATGTATGATCAAGTGGTTTGACTGGGGCCCAGAATAAACTTATGTATGCCATTTAAAATACAATCTTCCACTATCTGGCCATCAAGAGCGATGAACAAATTTGCCCAGGTTCAATTTGCAGTGGATTCTTTAAATTCTGCTTTAAAACTGCAAAATAAAATTCTTGCCATTTTCAAAGCTAAAATGGCAAGCAATTGTAAAATAAAGGGCATGGGGAGCTGGACACTGCCACAGGGAACATTTAACGCAGCTGAAAGAAATGTTTAAAAAAGTACTTTACAGTGGCAAGGGGAACCTTTTAATGTAATTTTAAGGGTAATATGTAAATAAATATTAATACATTAAATTACATGCTTGTAAAATGCCATTAAACGATATGTGGTGTTAAGGAACAGTGTGCTTTTTTATGAGCAAGGCTGTATTCTGTCATCACATATTTTAAATGTACAAACAAATAGAAAAAAAAGGCAACCTGTGCTCAGACCAAAGCAACACCCAGTCCCCAATATTCAGTAAAACCAAGAGAAATTTTGACCATGGGACTTGCTGAGTGATGCCATGTAAAGAAGTTCGCAAAGTATTAAAAAAATACAAAACTTATTTCATAATGCATAAAAACAAACAAAGTTCAGTCTTAGTTGTATCATCATAAAGCACATATCAACAGTGTACACATATATAGTTAGTATTGATGTGTAAACATAATTGCAACAACATTTAATTCCCAATTTGTAGGAGCTGTCATCTTTACACGTTTCGTGGAACAGCGCCCATTTCCTCAGGAGACAGCCAAGGTTGAATTTTATGTACGTCTGTGGAAAACAATGTCATAACCAAAAACAAAAATTAAAATTTTTTAGAAAAAATTAACAGCCACTTAATTTATATTTTAGAATTGCATCAGCTTGGGTTGGGCTATGTTCATTTGTGTGCACAAAGCATACTCACACATCAGTTGATAGATCAAAAATGTGGCTGCGTAATAAATGCCATAGGTTGAATAAATAAAGCCAGGATCCCAGCGCTGTAGAAAGACCTCCACAGCTGAGGTTCTACCTGGGAGCTGATGGCAGAGGGTGAACCCAGGGTCAGAGCATGTGAGAAGGGCAAAAATACACTAGGAACACTAGGGGACAATGAGTCTAAACACAAGTACAGTGAAGCAGATAGAGAGTGAGTAAGAATCAGACCAAAATAAAAATGCATGCTAAAAACATGCACTGGGAAGGGTCAGAGAGGGTGCAATTAATAAAAAATAAGACTGGGCACCAATAAAGTAAAACAAATAAAGAGTGAGCGGACCAGAATGAAAATGCATTACAAGGACAAGGTCCGAGAGTGTCCCATGGGCAAAATTCCTCTCCTATTGGCTGTCTCCTGAGCAAGTGGGCACTGTCCCTTGAAACGCATAGAGATTATAGCTCCTACGAATTGGGAATTAAATGCTGATGCAATAATGTTTACATGTAAATACTACCATATATATATTTACACTGTTGATATGTGTTTTAGAATAATACAACTAAGACTGAACTTTGTTTTTTTGCATTATGAAATACATTTTGTATTTTTTAATGCTTTGTGAACTACTTGGCATCACTCAACAAAGTTCCATGGGCAAAATCTCTCCATATTTTGAATGCATAACTTTTACGTATTGCTTGACTTAATTTGGTATTAAAGTAAACTTTTCCAAATCAGACATGGTTTTTATAACAAAAGAGACCCTAGTGGTTTTTTCTGTCATAAATGCCTCTGGAGACCAGTCAATGACAATATAAACTGAGCCATGCATGCACCCACTCTGTGACATGGTGAAGTGACTCCCATAGGAGCGTCTTCATCACTGCCCGGCCATTCAAACGGCCAGAGAGAATAAACCCAGAAAGAACACCAGGTGAAGATGGCCGTGACTGGGACTAGCTGGAGAGGTGACAGCACAGCATTGGAGGGCTGCATTTGTCAAGTAAGTCTTCCATAATATGGTAATATGCGGTGCCCACCAGCACATTATGGCTATATAATCAACCTTCCAGGGGCCCATGATAAAAACATGCAGAGTTTATTGAAACTTTAAATACAACAGCAGCACTGAAATTAGATACATTTCAACTTGAGAAAAAAATGTTTTAGGTAGTTTTGACTGTGACACCTGATTTTTTATTTTTTATTTTTAGTGTTTATTTATTAAGCAGAATTTAATGACTGAAGTAGCAGCTACAACAGTTTTAGAAGCTATAGAACAGTTTACTCCTAAAAAAAAAAAAACTAAACCCTTGTACATCATTGGCCAGTGGCAAAATAGTTCAATAGTGAAGTTTATGAGCTTCTTTTTCACAGTATCGCACTGCATTATCTTAAAAATGTAATAAAATGCCAAAACAGAATGCACAAATACATTTATAAACCACAACCTCATACTTGCCAAACCCACAGCCATCCCTGTATCCCCAATTATTCCCATAATATTCAGACTTCAATAAACAGTATAGACTTCGTATGTTTGGTATTAATTGGCTACCATTAGGAGTGAGTAAAAATGTAGTGTAGAATCCTACACCCATATGCTGCCCACCCTTGACCAGATCAGAAAAAAAACATATGCAACCTGCTATCACTATTATAAAGAATAGGACAAGGTGGTGTGTTCAAATCTAGTATTAACATCCCAAGTATCAATAACAAAAAAAGAACAGAAAAAAAACCCCAAGGGACTTTTAAGGCAGAGTTAGACATATGAGTATATAAAAATTAAGTTCATATCTTTATTGCAAATGTGATAAAAGGCCCAACGACCAATACAAAAATGTCATATTTTGGAACAAGCATAACATAAAATACATTACTGTACAATCTAGGAATGCAGATACCCTGCCAGATCTGAGAAACACAGAAAGAAAACTGCCAGCAAGGATACAGCTTGGTCAGTGTCGGTGGTCAAAAATGCATCCCAACACATTTCAGAAACAATGTTTTCCTTCTTCAGGGGAAGGGGTGGGTACACCGGGTCAACAATGTGATTATAACCGTTAGTAGAAGTGATATAGAATAGTCATAACACTGATAAATTTGGTTAACATTTGTAGGCACTCATCTTGTACAATAAAACCTAGTATGTAACATACAAAGCTGATCATTGCGGTCCCCCAAAGGTCACAAGAAAGGGGTCCCCCACAAGGCACCATGCATGCACCAACAGGGATTGCCTATCCAGTACCCAAATTTGGCCAATGAGGGGCATCTATGATGTACATACAGTATCTCACAAAAGTGAGTACACCCCTCACATTTTTGTAAATATTTTATTATATCTTTTCATGTGACAACACTGAAGAAATGCCACTTCCCTACAATGTAAAGTAGTGAGTGTACAGCAATTATAACAATGTAAATTTGCTTCCCCTTCAAAATAATTCAACACACAGCCATTAAATTTCAAAAACACTGGCAACAAAAGTGAGTACACCCTTAGTGAAAATGTCCAAATTAGGCCCAAAGTGTCAATATTTTGTGTGGCCACCATTATTTTCCAGCACTGCCTTAACCCTCTTGGGCATGGAGTTCACAAGAGCTTCACAGGTTGCCACTGGAGTCCTCTTCCACTCCTCCATGATGACATCACTGAGCTTGTGGATGTTGGAGACCTTGTGCTCTTCCACCTTTCATTTGAGGATGTCCCACAGATGCTCAATAGGGTTTAGGTCTGGAGACATGCTTGGCCAGTCCATCACCTTTACCCTCAGCTTCTTTAGCAAGGAGGTGGTCATCTTGGAGGTGTGTGTTGGGTCATTATTATGTTGGAATACTGCCCTTCGACCCAGTCTCCGAAGGGAGGGGATCATGCTCTGCTTCAGTATCTCAGAGTACACGTTAGCATTTATGGTTCCCTCAATGAACTGTAGATCCCCAGTGCTGGCAGCACTCATGCAGCCCCAGACACTTGTCTTTGGACTCCTCACCTGGTTGCCGCCACACACGCTTGACACCATCTGAACCAAATACATTTCTCTTGGTTTCATCAGACTACAGGACATGATTCCAGTAATCCATGTCCTTAGTCTGTCTTCAGCAAACTGTTTGCGGGCTTTCTTGTGCATCATCTTTAGAAGAGGCTTTCTTCTAGGACAACAGCCATGCAGACCAATTTGATGCAGTATGCGGCATATGGTCTGAGCACTGACAGGCTGACCCCCCACCCTTACAACCTCTGCAGCAATGCTGGCAGCACTCATACATCTATTTCCCAAAGACAACCTCTTGATATGACACTAAGCACATGCACTCAACTTCTTTGGTTGACCATGGTGAAGCCTGTTCTGAGTGGAACCTATCTTTTTAAACCGCTGTAAGGTCTTGGCAACTTTCTTATAGCCCAGGCAATCTTTATGTAGAGCAACAGTTCTTTTTTTCAGATCCTGAGAGAGTTCTTTGCCATGAGGTGCCATGTTGAATGTTTAGTGACCAGTATGAGAGAGTGAGAGCAATAACACCAAATTTAACACACCTGCTCCTCATTCACACATGAGACCTTATAACACTAATGAGTCACATGACACCAGGGAGGGAAAATGGCTAATTGGGCCCAATGTGGACATTTTCACTTAGGGGTGTACTCACTTTTGTTGCCAGCGGTTTAGACATTAATGGCTGTGTGTTGAGTTATTTTGAGGGGACAGCAAATTTACACTTTTATACAAACTGTACACTCACTACTTTACATTGTAGCAAAGTGTCTTTTCTTCAGTGTTGTCACATGAAAAGATATAATAAAATATTTGCAAAAATGTGAGGGGTGTACTCACTTTTGTAAGATACTTTACAAAGGAACATTTGCATTAGAGCATAGGAAAGATGTCAGTGGTGGATGCTTAGAAAGTTGGGGAGGCGTAGAAAAAAGGGGAAAGGTGGGGAAGGGAAATAAAAAGGGAGGGGGGGAGAGGGAAAAAGGTGTGGAAAGCAGCAAACCTGAACCTCATCCCTATTCATCAAGCCTTGTGGGGTTATAAAGAATATAAAGCTCCTTGGTGTTTAAGCTTATGAAAGAAATAGATTTTTTTTCAATGGTTGTAGCTTTCTACAACTTACAGTATCTTTAAGGTTAGTATAATACATAGGTTATTTAATTGTACACTGTAATTAAGTCAAGACATGCTATTATTGAAAATTTTGATAGACCTGTTTGACAGGTCAATCTTACCAGTCAAACAAATATTTAAAGTGACATTTCAGGCAAACATTTGCTGTAAATACACAGTTGAAATGCAAATTTGCAGGGTCGTGCTGGGGGGAGGATGCGACCCATTTTGGCCAGTTTTAACATCCCCTCCCAGTTCCCATGACATTCATTACAAAGGGTGGCTGTATGCAGCAACTGTGTATACAATGGAAATACACTAAAATTTTACAGTTTATACCCAAAACCACCTATGTGTATGAGCCCCAAGTATGTTTTTACATGCAATTAGCATTCCTTGCACATCAACACTCAGATTACAAGAGGGGGGGATAGTGCTGGGAGCTAACCAGTTGAGCTAAATAGACTTGTTCTGGCAAGAAACATGCTGACAGTAGGATAGAGGAGGAAGTTTTATTCACTGTCCATTCACAAGCTAGGGGTATGGAGGTGTCAATGTTGTATTGCACTGCATTAGTAAAAAGTTAGGTGCCTGGTCTTACCCTGCTTTCTGGTAGTGCTATGTAAATCTCAGGACTTTCTGGACAGAAGTAAAAATAATGTGGCAGGTAAAACAGCTCTCTTATACACTCACCAGCCACTTTATTAGGTACCCCAGGCCGATGTCAGATTGTGACAAAACGCATCGGGAGGAGGTACATGCTGACATCACTGTGCTGTTTACGATCCCGGAAGGACAGGCATTTTATGCAAGCCAGCCGGCTTTTTTAATTTAGGCTCTTTATGCATCTTTAATGTAAGTGCATTACTGTTTTTATAATAAAGTCATATTTGGTTTTACACTATGGTGAGTATTTCTCTTTCTGGGGTACCCTTAGAGTATACTGTTTGAAGGAGGATCCTGGTTCCTTTGAGACTTGTGGAAGGTTTTGATTACCTACTCTGCTGTGCTCTAGTTGGAATGTCTCATTTGATGTGAGCTGTCACCTGATTCCTCCTTTTTGAGGATGAAGGCCCTGGCTGGGTATTAGCCGCAAGCACCAAAGTGCTTGCAAGCTGGTAAGCGTGCAATTCATGTGGTGGAGTTTACACTCTTTGTTGGTTTGGATTTGGAGGGCAACTCCACACCAAAATGAAAAAAAAAATGGTGTGGGGGTCCTCCCCAAAATCCATATCAGACCCTTATCCAAGCACACAGCCCGGCAGGTCAGCAGGAAAGGGAGGTGATGAGCGAGCCCCCCATCCTGAACCATACCAGGCCACATACCCTCCCCACATGTGGGGCCTCTTCCCCACAACCCTGGACTGTGGTTGTGGGGGTCTGCGGGCCCCCATGTGAATGAATATAAGGTAAGTGAATAAAGGCAGTACAAGAGTTTCTGACAAGTCCTTTATTAAAATTTTTTTTAAAAAAGTCCCCAGTTGTAGATCCATCACAAGTCACGATGCCTGCCACACCACTGGACCCCAAGAAAGAAAAGAAAGATTCTCCACTCGTAACTAATGCTCCTGCGGTCTACCTGCCCCATGTGACATTTCTTAAATAGTTAAGGGTGGGGCCACCCGGCAATGTCACCTGTTGGCACCACCCCCCGTGACATTGGCAGCCCAGCATGCGCCAGCCGTTGACATCACAGGCGGGCGGTGTCACCAGGTGTCATTGGTGGCCCCCCCGTTGAAGGCATGTGGACCCGAAGGGCCTGGTATGGATTTGGGGGGACCCCATGCTATTTGCCTGCAATTATTTTTATTTTACATTCAGCTGTCAGCTGGGAACCCCCCTGACAGCTGATGATTCATCGGTTGTTAAGGATGTGACGGCCGGCTTCAGACCCGCTCCTTGGCAACCAGCTATACACTGTTTGTTAAAGAGAAAAAAAACACAACATGCAAAATGCATGTAAAACCGCATTAAAAGCACATCACTTGTGGTTTCGGTGCGGGCCCATTGAAGTCTATTACACGCAAAATGCAATCTTCTGTGGGAAAAAAAAAGTCCCTGACCCTTTCCAAAAATTCTTAGACTTAGACTGAAAAATGCATAGTGAATGTGCACCATAGGAAACCATGTTAAATGGCCTGTAAACTGCAAAATGCACTAAAAAATGCATAGGTGTGAAGACTCTGATAGTTTTAAAAAATGGCTGTAATAGCCAATTTCCAAGCTGTTCTGACTGCAAGGCTCTGGCACTTACAGGTACAGGCCCCTTCTGGGCAATCACTATAATAGACTGACTGGCCAATAAGAATGTACAGGAAGAAGAAAGGAGCAGGAATACTCTGGCACGATCAGTAATAACCAATGCTTTGTCTGTCAGAACTACCCATGATGCATTTGTAGCTGCAAGGACTTATGGGCTGATACAGATATGCAGGTGCCTATACTTTATACCTGCACCATTTTTGTGGCCAGATTTACTTTCACATAAAATTGTGGATCATTTAGAAAACATGAGACCTTCAAACATAGTTACTGCTACATTTCTGTTCAATATGTTCACAATATTAGGTTATATCTAATCTATTAATTATATAGTTGGCGTGGATATTTTAAGATTTTTTCATTGAATCTTGAAAACAAAAGTCTAGGGCAAACAATATATTTCCTACCTTGAAATGAAAGGCGCCTTTATACTTTTAGCTCAAAATACTTGTAAACACAATAGGCTGCATAGGTATAAAACTGGCTCGTCGTTACCTGTAATTTAAAGTAAACCTTTCACAAAACTGGTCAATTGAAACTAAGACTAGGATGAAATATATTCCGTAATCTGATGTTGTTTAGTGTAGAAACCTCAAACCAAAACAATTATTAGGTCGAAAAAAAAAAGGGCAATTAAAATGTGATGCAAATGTCAACATTTCTTGAAAATAGCTAAACTTGGATTCCCCATTGGTTAGATATTACAGTCTCAGTAACCAATAATTTGGTGGGAGGACCAATATAAAGTCCCATGTGAAAAATGTAATCTTGATTATAATTTCAACTCACTGTATGTCTTTATCTGTATCTTTGTGACATGGTCAATTCAAACAATAATGAACAAGCATATTAAGGGCACATGCTATTTGACAATAAAGACAAAGATTATAAAAGTGAGTATAGCAAAAAAGCAGATTTGTGCATAATGTCCAGACAAATGGATAAATATCCTGGTGAACAGTCCAAAATCAAAATAGAAAATTTATAAGGATAAGAAGACACACTTCAAAGTGTAAGACGAAAAGCAGTGCAGTGGGAATAAAGGGTGCCAAGGAATCACACCATCCACATGTAAGGTCAACTCCTTGCCAGAGACACTGATCCTACAAAGAGATCATGAAGCACCTTGCTGTCCCACAGCACCAAATGTTCAGACACACCATGCCATCTAGATATGAGGAATTAAAGTGGTTGTAAACGCTAAAAAAACAAAAAAAAACAAAAAAAAAAAAACTGCAAGACTAAGGTTTAATGAGCTATTATGCTATACATACTTAACTTAGATGGAAGGTGTTGCACCACTGTGACTGGCGACGTGGCTCACTGAGTTATTTTTGGGTTCAAGGGCTCTGGCTCTGTGAATGGCCGGAGCCGCAATGACGTTGGTTACGGCACGGGCCCTGAAGAAACAGCACCCCCGGGGCCTTTCTTCAGTACACATGTGGCGATGACGTTGGCACACACGGACACAGTGAATATCTCCTAAGCGGTGCAAGTTTAGAAGATATTCACGGTACCTACCTTACCTTATTATAGGCTTACCTGTAGTTAAAAGTGGTGTAACAGGGTTTACAACCACTTTAAAAGCAAGAAGGGACCACCATAGTGCAGAATTTTTACAACCATGGACTTAAGGTAATGTGCTTACAATAGGAAGATAATCACAGGCATGTAACAACGGGTAACAATGCATTTTGGACAATTTCATGCTCCCAACTTTGTGGGAATAGCTTGGGGATGGTCCTTTCCTGTTCCAACATGACTGCTCACCAGTACACAAAGCAAGGTCCATAAAGACATGGATGAGTTAGTTTGGGGTCGAGGAACTTGACTGGCCTGCACAGAGTCCTGACTTCAACCCGACAGAACACATTTGGAGTGTATTAGAGGGGAGACTGCAAGCCAGACCACGATGTTCAACATCAGTGCCTGACCTCACAAATGCGCTTCTGGAAGAATGGTAAAACATTCCCATAGACACACTTCTTGTGGACAGCCTTCCCAGAAGAGTTGAAGCTGTTATAGCTGCAAAGGGAGGGCCACCTCAATATCAAACCCTACGGACTAAGACTGGGATGCCATTAAAGTTCATGTGCGTGTAAAGGCAGGCATCCCAATACCTTTGACAATATAATGTATGTGACTCTCCCCCACACTTCAAAGTTTAATTGCTCATTTATGCCTGGGCTACCAGTAACAAGGACTTTTACTTATTCATTCATCGTTTTCCAACAGCCAGCACTTAACTCTTCTCTCTGAGGCTACAGTTTGTAAATGGCACCTTGGCATCCTCACATACAGTGCAGGGCTATTAGACCTGCATTGTACTTGGTGATGCAGAGTAGCTACAACAGCCAGAGCACCTTAGATAAGTGACTGTGGCAGCTTGTCAAGTGAGCATGAGGGAGCGAGGGATGAGGTAAGTAAACATCCTTACTAGTACCCTAGGCTTAAACAAGTACAACCGCAAAAGTATTTTTTGTATTCCTCTGATTTTTGCATTACTTTACACCCCACTGCAAGAGTATTATTTGTACAGTATGTTTTCTGGAGTTCAGCATTGATAAGTTCCAATAAATTTTTGTTTGAAAGACTACAGCCTCCAAATCATGCAGCATTTATATATTGTTTTACCTGTGTCAGCTACATGTATGAGTAGACTGGTTCATTCCAGATCTGTTCTGCACATAACTATAATTGCACCTTAATATCATAAGGTGCCAAAATAATACTACATTAATATTTGCATAGGGATGTAAAAAATTTGTCTGAACATTCCTCATTAGGCCATTAAATGCGTGCTTCAGTAATGCTGAATCCTATGCACTCATGAGTTACTTCATGGCTATTTCATAATAAGCCCTCTTGAGTAAATAGTGATTGATACTTTATCAGGATTCTTCCAGTTCACAGATCAACCGGGTGATCAATGTCATGTATACACTTAGGTTACTAAGGAAGTACAGAAATACAATTTCATTCCTTTACATGATCTGGACTGCCCCTTAGGGGAAAAAAAATCAAGGAAATCATTTTGTTTACCATGTAAACATTGCATGACAACTGAAGAAGGAATTCTGCAAAAGGATGGGGGAAATGTGTATACTGTATATAAACATCTGACTATGGAGGAGGAAGAGACATAAAAATGAATACACCAACACTAAAGGTTAATTCACACCAGTGGTAGCTGGTGCTTTTTTTGGGGGGGTAGGCGGCAAACATCAAGCCCCCTCGCCCTCCCCCCCACGCTGTTGGTTGGTTGGCTGGGTCACCCGCACACTTCCATTGCGTCTCCTCCTCATCTGTATCACAGCGGCTTCCGCCATGCATCGCCTCCCTCCTCCTTCTAGGCGTCCAATAGGATTGCCTGTCCTTTCAGCCAATAAGGTGACGGATATTATTGTGAAAATAGCGAATATTAATTCACTATTGTCACACAACTGGGTGGCTCCGGTTGCAGTGCTCTGCGCCCCGAGCCCATCCTTTTTTGAAGTCTATTACAGCCTTTGGCTCTAATCAAATGCTTCAAAAAAAACCAAAAAAACATTGGAATCCATGCTTCCGAAGCCCTGCATGTTGATCAGGGTGCTGGATGCATGGATGCCTAGCGCTGTGCACAGCCGGCTACTCTGCAATGCAGTATGAACTACTACCTCCAATCCAGCGGCCCCTTTATAGAGGGACTACTACTGTACCTCCAATCCAGGCACCCCTCCTATTGTAGAGAGACATTAGAATTAAAAGCCCCTGTGGTGACAATAGTGAAAGTAGAGCAGGAACACTGTACTCCCTTCCAGGTAGTTCCACCCTCCATGTGTGTCCTGTATGTGGGTATCACCTGAGCTAAGTTGAGCACACACATCTCTCCCCTCCTCCTCCACAGCAGGCAGGTGCGGGGCGGCATGTGAGATTTTCTAAGATGAAGGCAATGGAATTGTCACAGTAGGGCGGGGGTGTAAGGAAGCAGATGGCCTCAGACTTGAAGCACGCGCCGGGACATCAGTGGCAGTGCCCATAGTGGAAGAGAAGCTGTGCGATGTGAGGTGGAGGACAGATCACTCCGCCGTGACTGACAGGGCTACAGTCAGGACTAGAGGAGCAGTATCGGCAAATGGGGCCGCTTTTGGAAGAAGTGGCTGCCTTTGCTAAATATACTGCTGGCAATGGCAACCATGGGCAGCATGGGCTCAAGGGGCAGCTGCTTTGGGCATAATAACCTTCAGGGGCAAAATATTCCAAGAAGTATATCAAGGGTTTGCTCTGCTTCCATTTTTTTGTATTGTAACAAGGTACCATTTCACAAGTGAAAATATGTGCCTTCTGGAGGCATAGGATATAATCATGTAGGCAGGTGCTGGACTACAGCAATATGGAGATGGAGACAGTGCCCTTTATAGTCTACTGAGATACTGATGTTATGCTGCACCTACCTCCTCTGGTCAGCAGAAGAGCTAAAGCCAAGCAATCCCAAAGACTTCTATGCAGAGCACTGAGAATCCTAGGAGTTATGGTTTGAGACAGCAGCTATAATGGTTAAACTACATTTCCCAATATACAGTGTGTGGAGAATATTTTTAATAAACTGCCTGAGAAAGTTCCTGCTCCTGGCGCCATGGAAAGAGAGAGAGCAGAGCACCTCTATCTGAGTATTCACCTTGCCAGTGGGGATGTGAGCATGAGACTGAGAGTGAAGAAACTCAGGGGAAGTGCAGCAGCGCAACACCACCCACATCACAGATCCTGCACTTTCATATGGGAATGTGCATATATCTTAATATATAAACGTAATAGTCCATAAACAAATGATCCCATGCTTCAAGTGGTAATAAAGTGCTTCAAACTTGGTGTGTTTCTTCCTGTGCTGAATGCTCCAGTGACTGTGCAATAACCTCCACCTTAGTGCAATCTATGTGCTCACCTCCATGACGATTTAATATCGCCTTAAAGCTGTTGTGTCTTGGATGTCAGCGATGGGGTCATTCACCATAGGTCTGTATACTCCTTTCCTGTGTTTCCAGTATGTTTAAGCTCCCAGCATACATAGTTGGTCAGCGGAACCTAAAGGATTTAAAGGAAGGGACACTGAGTTTGAAGCACTTTATTCCCAACTTACCCATATGAATGTGATCACTTGTATGTTTTTTGCACTGGCACATCTGTCATCTAGTGGTAGAATACTGCGCGGTATGTTCCACCCATTTTTTGCTATATATGTGTAACTGTGAAAACATACCCATACTGCAGCAATTCATATTACCCTTTTATATACTGTCCAATTGCATCACTGTTTGGCACACGTATTAGTATTTATTTTATCACACCCACTAGTGGTGGCACATGGGAATACACGATTTTATATTTTTGCACAGATCCTGCACTGCTACTGCAAGAGCCTGCTGCAAGAGCCTGAAGGGTCCATCCACCCTCGGCATCACACCGCTTATCACTGGAGGCTTGCAGGGAAAGACTGAGGGGAACCTTCTACACAGAGCATCCACAGCAGCATCCTGGGAACTGGTGAGAGGGCTATCTGCCTATTTTTTTACACTGCTAGCAGAGAATGAGCCACTGAGAGCAGGACACCAAGTGTACCTAATTAATAATGCACACATACTGCACCTATACCAAACCTTTACCTATTTTGCACTTATGCTGATACTATACCGTATCTATACTGCACCAATACTGCATAAGGGCTAACTGGAACTGTCGTTAAGTGCACCAATGCTCTTAAAGGGCCCTAACGATAACCAGCAGGAGAACATCTCAAAGGACTGCCCCATTATATTCACATAAGGCAAATGAGGTTTAATGTTGATTAATGTAAAGTTATACACTTGGGGGCTAAGACTATGCATGCATCTTACATACTAGGGGGAATACAACTGGGGGAATCCATAGTGGAGAAGGATCTGGGTGTTCTGGTAGATCTTAAGCCTAATAATAGTGCACAATGCCAAGCTGCAGTTTCCAAAGCAAGCAAAATCCTTTCTTGTATTTAGAGAGGTATGGACTCCAGAGATAGAGACATTATTTTGCCCCTGTACAAATCATTAGTAAGACCTCGTCTGGAATATGCAGTTCAGTTTTGGGCACCAGCTTACAAAAAGGATGTTGGCGAACTGGAGAAAGTGCAGAGAAAGGCAACCAAACTAATAAGAGGCATGCAGGAGCTCAGCTATGAGGAAAGATTACAGGAATTTAATGTATTCTCTCTTGAGAAGAGGTGATTAAAGGGAGATATGATCAACATGTACAAATGCATAAGGGGTCCATAGAGTGAACTTTGTGTTCTGTTATTCACTTTAAGGTCATCACAGAGGACAAGGGGACATTCTTAACATCTGGAGGAAAAGAGGTTTAATCTCCAAATACAGTAAGGCTTCTTCACAGTAAGAGCTGTGAAAATGTGTAATAGACTCCCACAATAGCTGGTTCTGTCCAGCTAAGTAGATTGAGCTAAAAAAAAGGCCTGGATTCTTTCCAAAATGTGCATAATATAACTGGATACTTATTTTTATAGGTGAAGTTGATCCAGGGAATATCCGATTGCCTCTTGGGGGATCAGGAAGGAATTTTTTTCCATGCTGGAGAAAATTAGATCATGCTTTGCTGTGGTTTTTTTGCCTTCCTTTGGACCAACTCTGGTTATAGGATTGTGTATACAGGATTGTAATTTTTTTCCCTTTTATTATGTAGCACCCCCATGGTAATAGGCTCTTTTTGTGGTAGATTTTTGCTAGGAGAGGCAAATTTAGTCAGGCCTGACAAAAAGTGCAGGCCTGAATGTTTTGATCTGGGCAGGGGAGTGGCCCAGGGAGAGCTGGAGGTTGCAGGAAGGAACGCCCCTTGGTTACTCCTCCCATTTGTTTCCAGAAGGCTTTGGAAAAGTGGATGGAAAATGTAACTTTATGAAGTATGTTAAGGAGCCCTGACCAATCCCCAACCTGGATTGGCAGGGGGCAGGCCTCCTTAAATACTGTGGTCTGCCCAGCTGGGGGTAGGAGAGTGTCAGGTGGAAGAGTGGAGATGTAGCAGAGGTTGCTGAGGCCTCACATGGGGGGGTGACCTTGAGGCCTGGTGGCTCAGGTGCAGCCAGGAGGGGAGTTGGAATCTGGAGCAGCACAAGGGAGCAGGAGAGCAACAGAGGCTACAGGAAAGGCTCTTTAAAGGATCCACCGGTGTTGTTGTCAGTGAGTGACCACCCTGGGAGCTGGAAAGTGGACTGGAGCAGGCTGGGAGTGTACAGTGGACAGTCTGTTGAGGTCAGAGGAGTCAGTCAGGTAAGCAGGGTCACTGGGCATTGGAGCAGGCAAAAGCAGCCAGGAGGGCTGAGGTGGCCTGGAAGAGGATAGGATAGGAGCAGTAGTCCATTGAACCATAGCTAGAATCAACATACTCAGCTACACTTTGAGAGCCCGTGGCCTTACAATCTGAGGGCCTGTGGCCCTTTCCTGTAACGGGCGGTCCAGAGGTCCTGCTGATAAAGTGCAGGTCTCAACATGTGCTAGCTAGGGTGGAGGAAGAAGTAATGGAGGCTTGATAAATTTCCCTTCAGGCCTAACAGTGGAAAGAAGCAAGTGTTGTGCAGGAGAGAAGTGAGGGAGTGTAACGGTCAGCAAGTATCAGTGCTGGAGGAAGAAGGAGTGTATATACGGAGGTGTATATATATCATGATCTGGTATTCTTGATCTTTGGGCATTCCACAGTTGTCTCTACCCTATACAAGTTTAACCCCTCCATAAAACAACAAAAACAAAGTACCGGCCTGTTCAGTGACTACGGATGAAAGGTAAAGTGTGTGACTTAGGGCAGAGTGACAGGTGAACCACAACTACCAGCCACCCCTAAGGGGGGCATTGGCTACAAATAGTAGAACTAGATGGACTTGGACAGCACTGACTGCAGGGTGCAGAGGGCTTAAATGGCTGCTTTGGCGCCAACGCCAGCGCTCCCGCACGCACACGCTACGTGCGCCTGCTCATTGGCCTTCCAATGGCCCCAGATGGTTCCTTACATTGCCCCCCCCAAAGGGCAGCCTCCGGATGCCCAATCGGGCTCTCTTGGTCCGGTTGTTCCTCCAGAAGGTTTTGACCAGTTCCTTGCTGTGCAGATTGTTTTCAGGTTCCCAAGAGCTCTCTACCAGGACTGGTTCTGGTGGAACCGTTTTCCGCCCCAGGAAGGAGTCCTTAGTCACTGGCTTGAGCAGGTTTACGTGGAAGACTGGGTGAACTCTAAGTGAAGGAGGGAGGTCCAGCTCATAAGCCACATTGTTAATCTTCCTTTTGACTAGCAGAGGTCCTATGTATCTAGGACCTAATTTCTTAGACGGACATGACAGTCTCAGATTCTTAGTGGCCAACCAGACCCGATCACCAGGTTGAAAGTGCAACTTTCCTCGTCTCCCTCTGTAGAATGTTCTCTTGTCATGCTCCTGGGTTTGCGCGAGGGTCTCTTGCAGAAGGCAGTTGTTCTTTTCCAAGAATTGTGTGATCTCCTGCACAGCAGGTACAGAACTTTTGGTCAGGACATTAGGTAGGAATGTGGGATGGTAGCCGATATTTGGCCAAAACGGAGACTGCTTGGTGGCAGAGTGAACTACATTGTTATAGGCGAACTCGGCTAATGGGAGCAGAGACACCCAATCGTCCTGGGAGTACGAGGAGTAGCAGCGGAGGTACTGCTCGAGGGTCTGGTTGGTCCTCTCTGTCTGGCCATTTGATTGAGGGTGGTAGGCCGAAGAAAAAGCCAGTCCAATTCCTGAGTTGGTACACAGAGACCTCCACACCCTGGAAGTAAGCTGTACTCCCCAATCCGATACGATGTTATTAGGGATACCGTGCAGCCGTACAATTTCTTTGATGAAGGTCTTGGCCATCTCCATTGCAGAGGGTGTACCTTGCATAGGGACAAAGTGTGCCATCTTGGTGAGACGGTCTACCACTACGAAAATGGTGTTGAATCCCGTGGATGGGGGCAGCTCAACGATAAAATCCATTGAAATGTGCGACCAAGGACGGTCAGGGATGGGTTCAGCAGCCCCCAGGCCCTGGTTCTCTCGGTCTTGTTTCAAGCACAGATAGGGCACACACCCACAAGGTTTTACAATCCTTGTTCATGTGGGGCCACCAGAAGGTGCAGGCTAGCAACTCCATAGTCTTGCGACTGCCAAAATGTCCAGCCAACTTATTGTCATGGCAGAGTTGTAAAGCGTCTAGACGGAACTCCTCAGGCACGAAGATCTGGGTACCCGACCACCACAGCTCCTCTTTTACAGTCAATTCAGAGTCTCTGGGCACCGAGGAGCCAGCTAGGGCCCGCATTATTTGTGTTAGGAGGTCCTCCTGGACCAGCAAGAAGCTGTGAGCTGGTAGAATGGTATCTGGAGGGGAAGCATCCACAGGATCAAGGAGCATTCTGGACAGTGCGTCCGGTTTCACGTTCTTGGACCCAGGCCTTTACGTAATGTGGAACTGGAAGCGGGAAAAGAATAAGGCCCATCGAGCCTGGCGAGGTTTTATCCTCTTGGCCATCCGCAGGTACTCCAAGTTCTTGTGGTCAGTGAAGACCAAGATAGGGTGTGCTGCTCCTGCAAGAAGATACCGCCATTCTTCCAGGGCGGACTTGATAGCTAATAACTCTCTGTCCCCAACGTCACAATTTCTCTTGGGTGGAGTAAGTTTCCGAGAGAAAAAGGCGATGGGGGGGAGTAGGGCCTCTGAGAGAAGACCGCCCCGACTGCAGTCTCCGAGGCATCCACTTCTAAGATGTAGGGCAGTGCTGGGTCGAGATGCTTCAGAATGGGGGGCAGAGGTGAATAGTTTCTTCAGAGCCTGGAAAGCTGCCTGTGCCTCCGCGGACCAGACAAAGCGGACTTTCTGCTTGGTAAGCTGTGTTATGGGAGCGATGACTGCCAAAAATCTGCGATTAAACTTTCTATAAAAGTTAGCAAAGCCTATGAAGCGCTGCACCCCTCTTTTATCCACTGGCGCTGGCCAGTCAAGGATGGCTGTAACCTTCTGCGGGTCCATGGTAGTGCCCTTCGTGGAAATGTCAAATCCTAAGAAAGAAATGTCAGCACAATCGAAGGCGCACTTCTCTGCTTTTTCGTATAGTCTGTGTTCTCGTAGGCGCTTTTCACGTGCCCGCGGTGTTCCTCTAGGGAGGGGGAGAAGAAGAGGTTGTCGTCGAGGTAGACGATCACAAACAGGTCAAGGTAGTCTCTGAAGACATTGTTGATCAGATGCTGGAAGGTCGCTGGTTCATTGCAGAGCCAGAATGGCATATCTAGGTACTCAAAATGGCCAAAGCGAGTCCTAAAGGCCATCTTCCATTCATCCCCCTCCCGTATACGTATCAGGTTATAGGCTCCATGAAGGTCTAATGAACACGGTAGCCGAGCCAAGTCTTTGAAAAAGTTCTGGAACTAAGGGCAACGGATACCGTTTTTTATGGTGACCTTGTTGAGGTCCCGATAATCAATACAGGACCTGAGTGAATGGTCTTTTTTTTCCATAGAGAATAGTCCCGCTCCTGTGGGTGACGTGGCGGGCCGGATAAAGCCCTTTTCCAAGTTCTCATCCAGGTAGGCTTTCAGAGCCACTAGCTCTACTTCGGACAGGGGGAAGATCCGGCTGAACGGGACTTCAGCCTCTGGCAGCAGGTCAATTGGGCAGTCATATGACCTGTGCGGAGGTAGGGTATCGGCCCCCTTCTTACTAAAGACATCTAAGTAATCATGGTGGCCCTGCTAGAGCCCATGAAGTACTGTCTCTGCTGTTGCGGCCTGGTGGGGATCCTCATACAGTTGGGCCATGGCTTGAAAGAACTGATCCAGACTTGAGGTCTCCAGCAGTCGGTAAGCCCAGGCCTAAGGCCCATCCAGGAGGAGTGAGATCACGAGGCCCACTTTGGTTGACTCCAGAGAAAAGATATGGGGTTGCAGAGCAAAGTACAACTCGCAGGAGTTCCAAAACGCGTGAAACTTCCAGCGGTCCCCCGTAAACTGCTCGTGCATGGGCACCCTGGGTTCTGTAGGAAGGGTCACCACGATGTGGGGTGAAGCTCGGCTGGGATCGGCTGCTGGTGAGGCCAGATCCTGGACTTGTCAGGTCTTTTACTGCTTGGGACAAGCTGGCAAGATGGACACACACTTCCTCCATGGCAGAGGGCCCCGGCGCAGACTCGGACGTGGCTGTCCATTGCTGTCATGTACCTGGTGGTTGAGTCTGACTTATGCGGGGGCAACCTCTCTTACAGATCTGGTTCAAGACCCCCTGATAGTGGAGACACAGAGCTCTGGAGCACAGGGGAGCACAAGGGCTGGACTTGGTCACAGATGGTAGGTGATGGTCCACAGAAGCTCGTGCAGGCAGTAGAGTGGTGGTTCAGGCCGGGTCGGTAACAAGCTGGCGGTGTAGTACAAGGGCTTCAGGCTAACGGATAGTCGGGTACAGGCAGGGTCAGCAACGTGCGGACAATAGAAGTACAAAGGGGTCAGGCAGAGGCGTAGTCGTAGGCAGGCAGAAGGTCGGGGCAGGCAGCAGGCAAAACGGGTCCAACAGGAAGCCGGGGTCACAGATGCAGGAAGTCTCTTAAGGTAAACACTGGGGTCACAGAAGCCAGAACGCTGTAGAACGTACAGCACTGACTGCAGGGTGCAGAGGGCTTAAATGGCCGCTTTGGCACCAACGCCGGTGCGTCCGCGCATTGGCCTTTCAATGGCCCCGGATGGTTCCTTACAGAAGGTTTTATATCTTAATGCATAAAACCTTCTGCCTTTACAACTCCTTTAAGATGTCCTTGATCCCAATCTGTTTTTTTTAAATGCCTCTTTGACGTACCTCTATAGACCCAGTCTGTATGGACAGTATGGTCACCTGCTGACATGGCACATCCACAGGCAGCTTAACTCGTCAATAAGACACAGAGGTTGAAGCTTACTCAATTTTACTTCAGCTAAGTGCAATATTGAGGATGAGTTTCCAGTCCTTTGAAATATAAGAAGACAATGGCTTTCCTAAGACCTGCCTATTGCCCTACTTTTGAATTTGACAAAGAGGGACAGTTTGCAAAGCAGTGGAATGCAAAGGTGGCATAATATGGGTGTGGCCAATGGAAAGTGGGAGTGACCAGTAGTGATAACCCAGTTCAGGGATCTAGAGTGCATTATGCATAGACTGCACGGCTCAGGAATGTGTACCTAACAGATGGCATAGATCTGGAATGGGTAATGCAGAGTGCAGGGGTCAGAACTGCGTAATGCATAGAGAAGTATATAACACACAACCTAGTGTACAGAGTACAACTAAATAGCACCCCCTCCTCTCAGTACAACCCCCCCTCCCCGGCAAGCCCACATCCCCCAAATTACAGATCTCCCCAAAATAGCTCTAAATCGCTTCAGCACAGACTACCCTTCCCAGACCACTACTTCAGTACAGACCTTACAGTGCAGAACCCCCCTTCCAGGAAACACCCACATAAAAGATCCCCCCTCCTGTATGGAACCCCTCCCAGACCACCCCCCCCCTCAGTACAGAGTCTTCCAGTACAGAAGACATTTCTCAGCCCAACCCCTTCAGTACAGCCCCCGTCCAAGCTCCTCAGTACAAATCCCCAGTACAAACCACCCCTTCACTACAGACCTCCAGCCCTGCCCATTTCCCCAGTGTAGGCCTTGTCCCCCCTTAAACTCACCAGTTCCTGGCCATATTGAATGAGCCAGAGGCAGGATTTACGGTACATAGGGTACAGAGGAGAGGAGAGACAGAGATACCAAAAAACATAAATAAAAAAGTATCCCTAAAACACTACTACAGTAGGTATCCACATACAACAGAATACAAGTAACCAGAAACAGTTTAATGCAACAACAAAAAAAATCATACGGGTGGCACAGAACACGATCCTTTAACATTCTGACAGGTTTTTCCTATTTAAAAATATTTGTATTAAAAAATAAATTAAAGTGATACTAAAGGTTTGCGTTCTTTTTTTTTAAATAACAAACATGTTATACTTACCTCCTCTATGCAGCGGTTTTGCACAGAGTGGCCCCGATCCTCCTCTTCTGGGGTCCCTCAGCGGTGATCTTGGCTCCTCCTCCACATCGAGTGACCCATCAGAGAAGCGCTTTCCCTGGTGGTCACCTGTACGGGCGCGCTCCCGAGTCCCGCTGTTGCGTGTATTCATAGATACAGGGGAAAAAATAGTAGTACTGCGCAGCCTATTACAGTGTGCTAGTATGTGAACCTTGTCCCTGGTGGTTCTGGGGCATATTACCACACAATTACTCCTGTTATCAGTATTCTACTTCAATCATAATGTGGTAAGGAATAAAATACAAATAAAGTGCACAATGAGCCTTACTATCTTAATCTGGCAATACTAGACACATATATAAATAGTAGTAACCATACAAACAAAGACCTAGTATATAAATGACGTGATGATATAATAAAAATATTACATATTTAAAATAAAATATAATATAAATGACTGTGGTATTGCAGTATAATCACTAAAATAAAAAATATTAACGAGTGCAAAAGTATCAAATATCAAGTAAAAGATGTCCTTTTTCAAATCAAGTGATTAAAGTGATAAATTACTGACTTGTGCTCCAAAAGTTCATAAAACGATTCGTGCTCCAAAACTGGTGTGGGAAGCCTCTTTGTGCAGGGGGGTGGTTGATACCCCAAAAAAGGTTTCTTTCTTAAGGTGCTTCAACTGGGTAAGTGCTCACAGAACTCTCACCTGAGCAGGTTAGGACCTGTGCGCATCAAGGTTTCTTTGCGGATTCTGCTCTTCCAATTAGGGTGCATTTTTCCTCTCCAATCGTAATCCTTCCGTATGGCCAAACAGTATGACCCACCGGTCGTTGGACTCCTTCTATGCGATCATGTGTGGTAAAGCGAAGGGAACAACCGCACGTTGGAACGCAGATGTCGCCTGTGACGTCACTAGTCCGCAACACGTTTCCGGGCCTGCGCAGTAGACCGAATTCACACTGCGCGTTCCTTTCTCAAGCTGCTTTAAGGATTACGATTGGAGAGGAAAAATGCACCCTAATTGGAAGAGCAGAACCCGCAAAGAAACCTTGATGCGCACAGGTCCTAACCTGCTCAGGTGAGAGTTCTGTGAGCACTGACCCAGTTGAAGCACCTTAAGAAAGAAACCTTTTTGGGGTATCAACCACCCCCCTGCACAAAGAGGCTTCCCACACCAGTTTTGGAGCACGAATCGTTTTATGAACTTTTGGAGCACAAGTCACTAATTTATCACTTTAATCACTTGATT
>BLSH010311404.1:361017-376228 GCA_018402905.1 Glandirana rugosa
TATATAATCCCCATCTCTGGTCTCCCCTTCAATATTTCTCCTCCTACAGTAGACGTTTTTCGCGTGTGAACACTCATTCACCCGGCGTAGCATGAGGTACATACAAACCCAACAAAGCATAGGGATAACGGTTCTAGAGTTAGTGATTACGTTTATTATTCCCCCTATTACCCGTGGGACAGAACAAGGAGAAAGATACCCCTTCCCAAGTCTCATTACAGGTGTATTAAACTAGGACTGGTGACCCGTCCTCATCTCACTAAAGTTTCACAACTCCTTTAACCCGGGTTTAGGGGTAAAGAGTTACTAGATCTGCAGAAGTCCTTCGATACCGTCTCATGGCCATTTCTCTTTGCGGTCATTGAGAAATGGGGATTTGGGCCCAATTTCCTCAACACTTTGAAATCACTCTACTCCTGCCCAGTGGTCAGGATCAAATTATGTGGACATTACTCTGAACCCTTCCCCATAGAAAGAGGAACAAGACAGGGTGCCCATTATCCCCCTTATTATTTGCATTAGTGATTGAGATCTTGGCAATAGGGATACGAAACAACCCAAACATACATGGAGTACGATGCGGCCCACTTACTCACAAGTGTGCGCTTTTTGCAGATGACATCCTCCTCTTTATAACTTCCCCTCTGGTCTCTACCCCTAATATATTCAGCCTCCTTGCAGAGTTTGGTGGCGTCTCCGGCCTTCATATCAACATGTCCAAAACATTAGCCCTAAACGTAACAACTCCACGGAGGGAGGTAGACCTTCTGAGGGAGCGCTTCTCCTTCAGTTGGAAGACCACCTCCATCCTATATCTGGGTATCCATCTCACCCCATCAATCAACCTGCTTTATAAATATAATTATCCTCCTTTATTTAGGAAGCTTACTCTATAGACCTCTCCAAATGGGCCCAGTATAACATTTCCTGGCTAGGCAGAATCAATGTTAAAAACATGACACTCCTGCCACGCATTTTATACTTGTTCCGTTCACTCCCTATCCTTGTGCTGAAAAGCCAATTGGCCAAGTTACAAGCCGGAGTCATCCGATTCATCTGGGGGAAATCTGGTCACCGCTTCTTTAAACATACTCTTTGTCGATCTAAATCCAGGGGTGGCCTGGGGCTTCCCAACTTATGGTATTATTACCAAGCAGCCCAACTAGCTCAGATCTCCACTATTTACACCTCTGGGGCCAAGGCAGACTAGATAAATATGGAGAGACAATCCATCCCCAATAACACTATAGACTTACTGGTCTGAAGTCCCCCCAAATCCAGACATGCAATTCTGTCTCCTACACTCTCACACTCTATAGCCCTGTGCGACTCCCTACATAAAATGAACAAATTGATTTCCCCCTGGTCTTCCCTTCTCACACCTTTTTCACAATCCACTCTTCCCCCTGGGCTTGAACATAGCAGCCTTTAAGTGGAGGGTACAGAAAGGACTATATCGTATTGGACACTTCTTTAATGCCAGTGGGCCCCTTTCTCTCCATCACTGCTTAACCACTTCAATACAGGACGTTTATACCCACTTTCCGCCCTGACCAATTTTCAGCTTTCAGAGCTCTCACATTTTGAATGACAATTACTCTCTCATGCTACACTGTACCCAAACAAAATTTTTATAATTTTTTCACACAAATAGGGCTTTCTTTTGGTGGTATTTAATAACCTCTGGGTTTTTTATTTTTTGCGACATAAGTGAAATAAGTGTGAAAATTTTGAAAAAAAACACTTATGTTTAGTTTCTGTGATAAAATTTTGCAAATAAGTAATTTTTGTTCATAAATTTGGACCAAAACCTATACTGTTACCTATCTTTGGTAAAAATAACCCAAATAAGTGTATATTATTTGGTCTGTGTGAAAGTTGTAGAGTCTACAAGCTATGGTGCCAATCATTGAAAATTGATCACACCTGATGCACTGATCGCCTATCTCATTTCTTGAGGCCCTGAAATGTCAGGAATGTACAAATACCCCCCAAATTACCCATTTTTGAAAAGTAGACATTCCAAGGTATTTAGTAAGAGGCATGGCGAGTTTTTTGAAGTTGTACTTTTTTCCACAATTCTTGGGAAAATTAAGAATTTTTTTTTTTTTGCACAAAATTGTCATAACAACAAGTTATTTCTCACACACAGCATATGCATACTTCCAATTACACCCCAAAATACATTCTGCTACTCACCCCGAGTATGGTGATACCACATGTGTGAGACTTTTTCACAACCTGTCCACATAGAGAGGTCCAAAATGCAGGGAGCATCGTCATGCATTCTAGGAGCAGAATTTTTACATCTAATTTCCTAACGACCTATTACACTTTGAAGGCCCTGGAGAACCAGGACAATGGAATTACCCACAAAATGACCCCATTTTGGAAAGCAAACACCCCAACGTATAATCTACGAGGCATTATAAGTCTTTTCAATGGTTCATTTTTTTCCACAAGTCTTCAAAAAACATGGAAAGAAAATGAAAATGCTTTTATTTTTACACAAAGTGGTCAATTTATAAGATATTTCTAACACATAGCATGTACATAGCAAAAATTACCTCCCAAAATATATTCTGCTACTCATCCTGAGTATGGTGATACCATATGTGTGAGACTTTTACACAGCCTGGCCACATAGAGAGGTCCAACATGCAGGGAACACCGTCAGGCATTCTAGGAGCAGAAATTTCACATCTAATTTCCTAACCACCTATTACACTTTTGAAGGCCCTGGAGCACCAGGACAATGGAATCACCCACAAAATGACCCCATTTTGGAAAGCAAACACCCCAACGTATATTCTATTACACAAAGTGGTCAATTTATAAGATATTTCTAACACATAGCATGTACATAGCAAAAATTAACCCACAAAATATATTCTGCTACTTGTCCCGAGTATGGCGATACCACATGTGTGGTACTCTCGGACTACTTCTCTGTCACGTTGGGACTCCACGGGGGCACCTGTATTATGCCATACCTCTCTTCTTTGTTCTCATCTTCTCTCTATCTGTCTTCTTTACTCTCTCTTCTATAGATTGTAACATGAGTATCTGATTACTCAAAATTTATCTTTAGAGACACTTAAGGTTTGCAACTGTTCTTTAACTAATGTTTGGCTCCTAGGAGCGGGTCTAGCACCGGACTGTGAGAAGAGCTTTCCCCTCCCGGGGAGGGTGCTGATCCCTGCCGGTCCCGGATACACAAGCACACCTGATGGGAGTGTTGATTGGACCTCTTGATCCCCCTCCATTTCCTTTAGCATCCTAAATAATTTCTGGTCAGAGGGTGCTTTTGATCACTTGGATTGGCTGGCTGGCCATTTGAATAGTAGCCTTCTTACAATTAATAAGAGCATGCCCAGTTTCGTGGCTGACAAGAAATGCTCTCCACAGTTCCGGTCTCGATCATTTCTTGGCATTTAACAATTACCAACAATATGCTGGCCCCGGGGGGGGCCGGGGGGACGGGGAGGGCGGGGACTGGCCGACTGAGGTTACAGCATGATCCCATTAGGGGTGGCCCTATGCCCGGTCAGGTCCCTCTCGCTTGGGAAGCCCCCTCCCTAGCCTCCAGGGCCCACCCCTTGGGGCAATTGATTTGTTTGTTTCAGTCTCTTCTGCAGACATGTTGATAACATTTCCTGTGCATTTTTTGTCCTTATGCTACTGTGGATGCATTGCAATCTTTTTACAATTTATACTTTCAATAAATACCATTGAAATAAGATAACAGCGATGTCACGGGTAGCTCCGCCCCTTAGTTATTTTGTCAGGCGGCGGGAGCCTTCGATGGGACCGGAGGTTTTTCTTTTGTTTTTTCGGGTGGTGGGCGTCGTGATTGATTTTTTAATTTTTGTTTTTTAACCATTTCCCGACTGCCGTGTTTACATCCGCCCCCAACCGCTGATGTAAACACAGCAGTTCCCCGCTCTGTCAGGCAGCATATGAGATATCTACTGATCCCTGTCAATGGACTCAGTTAGATCTCGTATGCCCCTGGCAGCCCGGCCCCCTCACAGTTAGAACACGCCTAGGGAACACACTTAACCTCTAGATCACCCCCTACAGGTTAACCCCTTCACTGCCAATGACATTTACACAGTAATCAGTGGATATTTACATTTCTGATCGCTGTATAAATGTCATTGGTCCCAAAAAAGTGTCAAAAATGTCCGACATGTCCGCCCCAATATCACAGTCCTGATAAAAATCGCAGATCGCCGGAATTACTAGTAAGAAAAAAAAATTGTAAAAACGCCAGAAATTAAGTCTCATGGTTTGTAAAAGCGGCAACTTTTGTGCAAACCAATCAATAAACGCAGATTGCGATTTTTTTAACCAAAAATATGAGGAAGAATATAAATCGGCCAAAACCAATGAATAAATGAGTTCTTTTATATATATTTTTTTGGATATGTATTTTAGCAAAAAGTTTTGTTTTATTTTGCAAAATTGCCGCTCTTTTTTGTTTATAGCGGTGATCAGAAATGACGTAGAGGTGATCAAATGCCACCAAAAGAAAGCTCTATTTGTGGGAAAAAAAAGGACATAAATTTTGTTTGGGTACAACGTCACACAACCGCGCAATTGTCAGTTAAAGTGACGCAGTGCCGAATCGCAAAAAGTGCTCTGGTCCTAACGTGGCAAATCCTTCTGGGGCTGAATTGGTTAAATAAAGGAAGCCTCAAAAAATGTCTACTGTCACTTTTTACAATACACTTATATGTACCTCATACTCATTCACATGGGGGGCGGGATCTGGAGCCCCCTTGTTAAAGTGGAGTTCCACCCAGTTAAAAGTCAGCAGCTACAAAAAGTTTAGCTGCTGACTTTTAACAATCGGACACTCACCTGCCCCAGGCTCCAGCAATGCAGTCACCGAGGGCTCGCTCTTCTCCCCCTTCCCTCAGCGGCGCCGGCATCGCAAGTGTGGGCATCCAGCTTTGGCTTCAAAGCCGGGCGCGCACTGCGCATGTGCGAGTCGCGTTGTGCCTTGTGAATGGCAGGGGTATCTTCTGGGACCTGTGACTTGTCCCAGATGATCGCTGAGAGGGAGGGGGGAGATGAACTTCCTTCCGGAGCCGCAGCTCTAGGAGAGGACATGGACCTGGAACCTTGTGAAAACAGGGTCCCCAGTCCCCCCCCCCCCCCCCCAAAAAAATCACATGCCAATTTTGGCATGTCATGGGGTCACCTTCCTTTAAAGCGGAAGTTCCACTTTTGGGTGGCACTCTGCTTTAACCACTTGCCCACTAGGCACCCCTTTCTAACCAGACCAATTTTCAGCTTTCCAACGCTCTCACATTTTGAAGAACAATTACTCAGTTTTGCAAAACAGTACCCATATGAAATTTTTGTCCTTTTTTCACACAAATAGAGCTTCTGATTGATGGTATTTAATCACCACTGGGTTTTTTTTTTTTTTGCGCTATAAATGAAAAAGACCGAAAATTTTGTAAAAAAAATAATTTTTCTTTTTGCAAATTAGTAATTTTTCTTCATACATTTTGGCCAAAATTGATACTACTACATATCTTTGGTAAAAATAACCCAAATAAGTGCATATTATTTGGTCTTTGTGAAAGTTATAAAGTCTGCAAGCTATGGTGCCAATCATTGAAAATTGATCACACCTGATGTATTGACGACCTATCTCATTTCTTGAGACACTAACATGCCAGGACAGTACAAATACCTCCCATATGACCCCTTTTTAGAAAGTAGACTGTCCAAGCTATTTAGTAAGAGGCATGGTGAGTTTTCTGAAGTTGTAATTTCTTTCCCAAAATTCCTTGAAACATGAATATTTATTTCTTTTTTTTTTTCATAAAATTGTCATAATAACAGGTTATTTCTCCCACACAGCATATGCATTCTTGCAACTACACTTCAAAACATATTCTAATGCTCCTCCTGAGTATGGTGATACCACATGTGTGCGACTTTTACACAGCCTGGCCACATACAGAGGCCTAACATGCAGGGAGCACCATCAGGCGTTTTAGGGACATAAATTACACATTTCATTTCTTGACTACCTCTTACACTTTTGAAAGCCCTGGAGCACCAGGACAATGGAAACACACAAAAAATGACCCAATTTTGGAAAGTAAATACCCCAACGTATATTCTATGAGGCATTATGAGTTTTTTGAACATGTCATTTTTTTTTCCACAAGTTTTTGGAAAATGTGGAAAGAAAATGAAAACATATTTTTTCTTTCACAAAGTTGTGAATTTATAAGATATTTCTAGCACACAGCATGTACGTAGCAAAAAAGACACCCCAAAATATATTCTGCTTCTCCTCCTGAGTAAGGCGATACCACGTGTGGGACTTTTCCACAGCCTGGCCACATAGAGAGGCCCAACATGCAGGGAGCACCATCAGGTGTTCTAGGGGCATGCTTTTCAAATCTAATTTGACTACCTATTACACTTTTGTGAGGCACTCATTGGCATGGTAGTGGCATGGATGTGGATGGGTGAGCCAGGGATGGAGTATGGATGTGGATGGATGTGCCAGGGATGGAGCATGGATTTGGATGGATGGAGCATGGATGTGGATGGATGAGCCAGGTATGGAACTTGGATGTGGACGGATAAGTCAGGGATGGAGCATAGATGTGAATGGATGAGCCAGGGATGGAGCATGGATGTGGATGGATGAGCCAGGGATGGAGCATGGATGAGCCAGGGATGGATGAGTCAGGAATGGATGGGTGGATGAGACAGGGATGGATGAGCCAGGGATGGATGGATGAGCGGGGATGGCGCATGGATGAGCCAGGAATATATGAGCCAGAGAAGGATGAGCCAGGGATGGTCGGATGAGCCAGGGATGGAGCATGGATGAGCCAGGGGTGGATGAGCCAGGGATGAGTGAGCCAGGGATGGATGAGCCAGGGATTGGTGAGCCATGGATAGATGAGCCAGGGGTGGGTGAGCAAGAGATGGGTGAGCCAGGGATGAATGGATGAGCCAGGGATGGGTGAGCCAGGAATGTATGAGCCAGGTATGGGTGAGCCGGGGATGAATGGATGAGCCAGGGATGGATAAGCCAGGGGTGGGTGAGTAAGGGATGTTTGAGCTAGGTATGGATGAGCCAGGGATGGGTGAGCCAGGAATGGATGAGCCAGGGATGGATGAGACAGGGACAGGTGAGTCAGGGATGGGTGAGCCAGGGATGGGTGAGCCATGGATGGGTGAGCCAGGGATGGACAAGCTAGGGATTGGCTGTGCCAGGAATGGATAAGCTAGGAATGGGTGAGCCAGGGATTGGATGAGCCAGGGATTGGGTGAGTCAGGGATGGATAAGCTAGTAATGGGTGAGCCAGGGATTGGATCCTCCGTTCTGTGAAGGGGGAAGGGCTGTGATCACAGCCTTCCTGTACATGGAGGCTGTGACCACTTCCCTTCCCCAGCCAGGGCAGTCCCCACACAGTTAGAACACGCCCAGGGAACACAGTTAACCCTTAGAGCGCCCCCTGCAGGTTAACCCCTTCACTGCCAATGGCATTTCCACAGTAATCAGTGCATTTTTATAGCACTGATCGCTGTATAAATGCCAATGGTCCCAAAAAAGTGCCAAAATGGTCCGACATGTCCGCTGAAATATTGCAGTACCGCTAAAAATCGCAGATCGCCGCCATTATTAGTAAAAAAAATAAAAACCCCAAAAATGAATTCTCATCACCCGTAAACGCGACCACTTTTGCGCAAACCAATCAATAAACGCAGATTGCGATTTTTTTAATCACAAATATGAGGAATTATATAAATCGGCCAAAAACGGTGAAAAAAAAAATGTTTTTTTATATTTTTTTTTTTGGATTTGTATTTTAGCAAAAAGTAAGAAATTTGGGTTTTTTTGCAAAATTGTCGCTCTTCTTTTGTTTATAGCGGCGATCAGAAATGACGCAGAGGTGATCAAATACCACCAAAAGAAAGCTCTATTTGTGGGAAAAAAAGGACGCAAATTTAGTTTGGGTACAACGTCGCATGACCGCGCAATTGTCAGTTAAAGCGACGCAGCGCCGAATCGCAAAAAGGGCTCCGGTCCTAAAGCTGGAAATCCTTCCAGGGCTGAAGTGGTTAAAATCACTGTGACTTTAAGTCGCACAGACATGAACGGTAGCCATTGGTAAACATGGGGTGCAACTTGTCATGCGACTTTTGGGTCCAAAGTCGCATGACAAGTCTCACGTGTGTAAATGGGGCCTTAGAAAGGAAACTAAGAACAAAGTTCTAGCTTGAGGAAATGTAATAAATAAAATCACAGAAGATCATATTACCAAGTAGGCATCAACTTTCTTTCTAAAAATATCAGTATCTTAGTACTCTATTGCTTCCTACTACTAAGCACCTTCTTGGAAACCTGCATTTGGAATTAAAGTATGGTTTTCCCTGAAAAAAAAACCACATTCTATGCTATGCTTAGAGCACATTATTGAAGCAATACCCCAGTTTGCTAGTATCATTGCGAATTTGCCTTTTCATATGTGATGGGCCTTCTGTTTTTACTGCTTTTGCTGTAAGGAACATGTGCGACCCCCCCAGCGTCTAGTGTTTAGACTTGGCACCACCTAGCCTTGAAGGACCTAGACTAGATATACCTCTAATAACTGCAACAGTGCCAATGGTGATGCCAACTTATTTATGGAACACCTAATCCATTTGGCATAAAAGCCATTTAGAAAGCCTGATTATGCATTAACCATACTTTGAATAACAATTGCGCTTTACATAACACTGTACCCATATGAAATTTTTATCATTTTATTCACACAAATAGAGTTTTCTTTTGGTGGTATTTAACCACTTCAATACCAGGCACTTAGAACACTTCCCGCCCAGACCAATTTTCAGCTTTCAGTGCTGTTGCGCTTTGAATGGCAATTGCGCGGTCGTGCGACGCTGTACATAAACAAGATTTTTGTCATTTTGTTCCCACAAATAGAGCTTTCTTTTTGTGGTATTTTAATCACCCCTGCGGTTTTTATTTTTTGTGCTACAAATAAAAAAAGACAGAGAATTTTGAAAGAAAAAATTTTTTCTTTTTTTCTGTCACAAAACTTTGTATAAGTACATTTTCTCCCTCACTGATGGGCACTGATGTGGCTACAATGATGGGCACTGATGTGGCTACACTGATGGGCACTGATGAGGCTACACTTACAGGCACTGATGAGGCAGTACGGATTGGCACTGATGAAGTGGCACTGATAAGGTGGCACTGATGATGGGGCACATATATGCAGCACTGATGGGCACTGATAGGTGGCACTGATAAGCAGCAATGATGGGCACTGATAGGTGGCACTGATGGGCACTCATAGGCGGCACTGATAGGTGGCACTGGGCACTGATGGACACTGATAGGTGGCACAGGTGGGCACCACTAGGTGGCACCGGTAGGCATTGGTGGGCACTGGTACAGGGGCACTGGTGCATATAGCATTGTTAGGGATGGCACTGGTAGGCATCACATATGGGCACAGTGCCATCCCTACAGTGCATTGTATGTGGTCTCCCTGGTGGTCCATGGGCGGCCTCCTAATGCTGTCCCTGGGGAGGCTCCCTGGTGCTCCTGGTCAGCTCCCTGGTGGTCCAGTGTGGCGATCCTGAGGGGGGCTGCACTGATAAACGTTCAGCACAGCCCCCCGTCAGGCGAGCAACCGATCTGCTCTCCACTACGGCTCTTCCTGTTTACACTGTGATCAACCGTGATTGTTCATGGCTGATCACATGGTAAAAAGCTTCCGATGGAAGCCTTTTACCTCGATCGGTAATGCGGTGAGTCAGACTGACCCACGGCACCACCGATCGCCGCAATGCGCGCCCCCACAGGCGCACGGTCGCGGGTTATGCTGAGGACGTCAATAGATGCCCAGCCAGGATAATGATCCACTGCCCGGCCATCATTTGTCAATAGGTCGGGTGGGAAGTGGTTAAAGGGGTTGTAAACCCTCAAGGTTTTTCACCTTAATGCATTATATGCATTAAGGTGAAAAACATTTTCAACTGCAGCACCTCCCCAAGCCCCCCTTTACTTACCTGAGCCAAAAACGATCCCGGGGCAGGGAAGAGCCTCGCAGCTCACCCGGTCCTCATTGGCTGGATTGATAGTAGGGGAGCCATTGGCTCCCGCTGCTGTCAATCAAGCCTAGTGACTCGGGAGCCAGGGGGTGGGTCCGAGTCCCGTTGTTTGTGTGAATACACGCAACAGCAGGACACGGGAGTGCGCCCACACGGGTGATCACCAGGGAAGTGCTTCCCTGTGGTGTTCACTCAAGAAGAGGAGGAGCCCAGAGCACTGCTGGAGGACCCCAGAACATGCGGTTAGGGGCCACTCTGTGCAAAAGCGCTACACAGAGGAGGTAAGTATGACATGTTTGTTATTTGAGTATCACTTTAATCACACTGGGTTTTTTATTTTTTGCTTAATAAACCAAAAAAGACCGAAAATTTGGGAAAAAAAACTGTTTTCTCCTTCACTGATGTGCGCTGATGAGGCTGCACTGATAGGCACTAATAGGCTGTACTGATGATCATCTAAGAGGCTGATGGGCATCGATGAGGCTGCACTGGTGGGCACTGATAGGCAGCCCTGAAGGGCACTGATAGGCAGCACTTTTAGGCAGCACTGATGGGCACTGATAGGTGGCACTGATGGGCACTGATAGGCGGTATTGATGGGCACTGGTAGGCGGCACTAATAGGTGACATTGGGACTGCACTGATAATCAGTGCCCTGATTATCAGTGTAGATGCCCCTTTTACACAAGTGGGTTATCGGTTCTCCTTTCCTCAAGCTGACAGTGTGAGGAAAATAATGCCAATAACCAGCTTATGTTTACATTGTGATCTGCTGTGATTGGACATACTTGCCTGATCTTGATCTCACTTTGCTTTTGCTCATTGGCTGAGACACAGCAGCGGGAGCCATTGGTTCGCACTGCTGTCAATCACATCCAGTGAGGAGGGAGCAGGGGTGGGGCCGAGCCACATTCTCACAGCTGCGCGCACACAGAGAGTGAGCATGGACAAATGCCCCCAGAGTAAGCTGCTTGCTAAGGGGGCACTTAGGAGGGGGGGGGGGGTGGCAGGAGCATGGCACAAAGCATGCCAGTATGATATATTTGCTGTTTAACCTCCCTAGCGGTAATCCCGAGTGTGGCTCGGGGTGGAATTTCAGTACCATTAGCGGTAACCCCGAGCCACACTCGGGATTGCATTGCTGGATCCAGGCTGGGTTACTCACCTTGTCCCCTGGATCCAGCGATGTCCTCCCGCGGTGTCAGCGTGTCTGTCCCTCTGCCCGATGCCTCTGTGTGCCAGGCTCTGTTCCCTGCGAGCGTCGATTCGCACGGGGATGGAGACCGGCGGGAAATTCAAATAGTGAAACACACACAGCACATTCAGTACACTGTAATCTTACAGATTACATTGCTGTATGAAATCATTTCACATCCCCTTTGTCCCTAGTGGTTTGCCCAGTGCCCTGCATGCACTTTTATATTACATATGTCATTCTTTCTGCCTGGAAACTTGAGAATGTCCATAGCAACCAAAAAGTGTCCCTTTACATCAAAAGTGTTTTTTTTATCAGCTAGAAAACAGCGATAGTAAATAAGAATCATTTGCAGAATTGAGTGATACTGATTTTTGGGGAAATTTATCATCAGAAACTGAAAGTGAAGACAGCGACAATTCTGCAACTGAGCAAATTTCAGTGTTTTTGGTTTGATTACATTATTGAATACATTTTATTACTATTACGTTATTATTTCTGATAATTATCTATAGTTATTTATTATATTATAATTTATGATTTCATGTTTCAAACTTTTTCATACCCGGGATGTCTACTAGACTCTTGTTTGGACAGATTTAAGTGAGTTATTGCTAAGAATTACAGGCCTACAATATAAAATGCCAAATTTCCAAGCAAAATAATCGTACTGCTTTCAGCACCAAAAATCTGAAATAATCATACCGCCAGGGAGGTTAAAAAAATAAAAAAAGCTGAACCTTTACAAACCATTTAATCTAATAAATGATTTCATTTTTCAAAAAAGCAATGCTCATTTGCATTTTCAATGGGACTGAGTGGGGCACAGTGGGCTTCAAGACTTTTGTATGTTCTGGCAGTCTATGGCTTAATATTCAGTCGTTGTGCCACAACCTCTGTCTTGAAACGTATGTTTTGTTTTTTGTTTTTTTTTATTATATTTTGGTATTTGTACACATACTGCTACCACAGCATCAAATCGAATTACTGCAGATAAAATGCCGATACATTTGGAATTGTGGTGGAGCTGGCAAGTGCTGCAAGTGGTGATATAATGACATGGCCTGGCCATCGTAGGCCGAGTCATTTCTGAGTGTGTCCTACTTTTTATAAGAGAAATGTGAAAATTTTGTATTTAGTGGCAGAGTACAACAGGAAAAAACAGAGTGTAGTTTCCGTCACCAGCAGGCAGGTATGCAAGGCAGTATGATGCAAACAGTGTTTGTTAGGTATATTGAAGCCCCCTGCCCTTATATTTATCTTGTGTTGCTGTGGTGGAGTCTGACATTAGTGGCCTTTATCACAGAAAAAAATCTTCCCTGGCTTCTTCCTCTTCTCTTTTTAATGAAAAATGAAAAGATTTAAAATCTTTGTAGGCCCTAGGCATTGTGCCTGCAAGGGACAACAGGGAAATCCAGTTCTGGCTTAATGACAAGTGCTTTTACATTTGACGTGTCTCACTCAAGTACATTGTGTTATAATACTGTCAGCCCAGCCCAATTGTCATAAAAGGCTTGATATTGTCAAGTAAATAGTATGTCCTGTATACATGGTGAGGATTTGGAGGATGCCGAAGAAGGATAATTGCTGATTGCACCATTTTTCCATAGATATATAGTATGTAATAATCTTTTTTTAATGACTAATTTTTGAACATTTAACACATGACTAAAGAAGGATTCACACCTGTGACTGCACCCTGTCTCCGATTAGGGTTGAAAACCCCAGTAGGGGTTCCCACGATTAGCTGCAATAGGAAGCCCCATTGAAAGCAATGGGAGGCTGCTTGCTCTAGCAGCTAATAGCGACCACTGGCATGCAATCTTTGCAGCAATCACATGTGAGTGATCAGCCATGGATACAGGCAAACTTTTAATGTTGCTGGCTCTCGCAGCTAATTGTGGAAACCCCTATAGGGGTTCTCCCAGCTAATTGGAGGCAGGGTGCATTCACACCTAAAGAGCACAGCATTTGTTGTTTCCTTTCAGACACTTTATCTCAGACTGAAACCTCAAAGGTAGCTGTACAGAGGGAAGAAGGGATCAGTCGTTACTCTGACTGTGGTCCACAAGAAGCAAATTAGTTCCAAAGTTACTTGGTACATTTGTCAGCTTGTCCTACTAAGAGCAATTTACATACCAGACCCAGGAAAAAAACACAAACCTAATTCCAATAAAAGTTGGGACATTGTGTGAAAGACTACATAAAAAAAGAAGGCAATTATTTGCAAATCTCATAAACCCATAGTTTATTCACAATAGAAAATAGAAAACATTTTAAATGTTTAAACTGAGAAAATGTACAATTTTAAGAAAAAAATAAGGTAATATAAAATTGATGGCAACAACATGTCTCAAAAAAGTTGGGACAGGGCAACAAAAAGCTAGCAAAGTAAGGCCTCTTGCACATGATACTCCTGTTTGAGCATGTGCTTTTCTTAGATGTTTTTCTTTTGTATGTATTTGCACGTATTTCCATGCATTTTCGCATATATGCGTCCACGCTTTTTTTGTGCAAATGCACGAAAACGTATTCTCGCGTTCTCGTTCTGCACAATATGTAAATGGGAATTTGTGCGCATGAGGCATACATTACTGACCAAAAAAAACACATTTTTCTATTTTTTTTTTTACTGAAGAATGCATGGCGGCGTTTGTTTACGTGCCTGTGTGCATAGGCACATTACAATTATTGGGTTGTATTTTAGCTCAGTTACTGGCGCTTTACCGGTGCTTTTGAGCCACTTTTGGGAGCTGCGGTGCTTCCCAAAGCACTGCCCATTCATTGCAATGGGAAGCTGCGTTTTGGGAGCACTGTATACAGCGCTCCCAACCCGCCCCAAAGATGCTGCTTGCAGGACTTTTTTTCCCGTCCCGCAAGTGCACCGCCTGAGTGTGAAAGCACTAAATCCAATGAATGGGAGGCAGTTTTCAGGCACTTTACAGGTGCTATTTCTAGTGCTAAAACGCTTGATAACTGCCTTGATCCTACATTTGACTTTTGATCCTACATTGCCCTGCAACATCGGTCCTACTTCAGTCCTACTTCCATCCGACTTGAAAGAACAAGATAAGATTTTGCTCCGACTTTGAGATAGTGACTTATCCTTTGACCAATCAAAACAATCCCTGTATGAGATAAATTCCTTTTACTGCTGCTGTAATCACCAAGTCGGGTGTCACAAGTTGGATGGTTAGAACAAGGATCCGACTTTGATCCTACTTCAATGATATTCAATGGGCTGAAGTAGGACCAAAGTCGGACCAAATTAGTACAGGAACCTTTTTCAAAGTCGGACCGACTTGTGTCGGACCAGTTAAGACGGCTCTCATAGGGAAACATTGATTTGGCGACGTCGTGCTCACAATGTCTGTCCATTTGTCGGACAAGTGTGAACCCAGCCTTAGGAGTACTAACAAAGAAGAGCTGGATTTTGCAACTAATTAAATTAATTGGCAACAGGTTAGTAACATGATTTTGTATAAAACACATCTCAGAGAGTCAGAATGTCTCAAAAGTAAAGATGGGCAGAGGTCGTCTAAAAACTGTCGAACTGCTTTAAAATAATGTTCTTCATCTTCAACGTAAAATCACAGACATTAAATATATCATCATCTACAGTACATAATATCATTAAAAATTTCCAAGAATCTGAACAAATCTCTGTGTGAAGGGATAAGGCGAAACACAATATTCAACGCCTGTGATTTTCTGGCCCTCATACGGCAATGCATTAAAAACAAGCATGATTATGTGATGGACATCACTGAACGGGCTCAGGAACACTTCCAAAAACTCACTGTCTGTGAACACAGTTGGCCGTGCCTAAAATGCAAGGTAAAGCTCTATCACGAAAAGAAGAAGCCGTATCTGGACATAATCCAGAAATGCCTCTGTCTTCTC
>BLSH010311404.1:409459-422814 GCA_018402905.1 Glandirana rugosa
TTATTCGAACCAAGTTTACTAATTCCTACTGGACGTTTGTTATATATTTTCTTTGTTGGGGGGGGAGGGGGGGGTCAATGCAAAAAATAAGCTCTATATAGCCTATTTAGTGACCATTTGTGAGTGTTTGTTATTTCTGTTACCTAGCCTACTGCAGAACTGTACTGAGCTGGATATTACGTGACTCATGCATTTACCTATGCAAATATTATACCTAACCTTAATTCTGGGCAATACGGAAAAGCAGTACAGGTTTTCTCACAAATGGGAGTGTATTCCTATGTGTCTATGTGAAACAGGATGTAGATAAACCAGGTCATCCTTAATCATTTGAACCAAGCTTATTGAAACATATTCAAATTTAAAATACAATTTGTAAAATGTAGCAACCCACACCAACAAAAATAATCTTTCATTGCTATTTCTGCTGTAAAGTAACCTGACTGGTTTGACATTTGAATAATCTTTGTACATTTTTTAGAACTGATTTACTGTACTTCCTAAAGCAGCGTTTAACATGTGTTGTTGGGGGGGCTTTCACCATAATCTGCAAATATGATGGCACACATTACTGTTGTGTCCTTCAAAAATGATGGGTCCAGGATCCTCTAATGAAAAAAAGAAATGCGAAAAACTATTTAGACTGCTGATGAAGTTACCGCTGGCCAGGAATCCTATTCTAGCAATCAGCTTCCCTGCACAGATTAAAGCAGTTACTTTGAGTCCACTCAAGGTTCTCATTTTTAACATAAGCCCCAACGAAGGGTGAGTTCCTTTGACCTCCGAAACAGGTTTGCTGTCTTTTAACACAATATCAATAAATGAATTTGGACTCTTTTGGTCTGGCTCTCCTTCCATATATGCAGGTCCAGGATCCTGACAGCGCTTCTTCCCCATCACCATCTCCACCAATGCTTCTTTCGATCCCTGTGGTGATCCTCTTTGGTCCAGTGGATGACACTCAGCTCCACAAAACTCTGTGCACCTACGTCATGCAGTGTACAGAAAGTACAAATAGTCACCAGGAGCCAGGGCAAAGAGTTTCTTGCAAAACAGACTTTGCATGATTCTTTTCCTGAAAAACTCTACCTCCTGGTGATTATTTGTTTAGGGGAGTTTAGTTCTCAGGACTTTGCCAAGTTTGCCATTCATAATCCCATGTTCCCCTTTGATTTAGGCAAGCACAATATGAGTTGCTGACTGCAACAAGTCTGCTGTCAGTGAAATGTAAAGTATCTGAGAATCTGTGCTGTGCTATAGAATAGGGTGACCAGACGTCCCCTGTTTCTGGGGACAGTCCCTGGAATGAGAACACTGTCCCCGGACTAAGTGTGTCCCTGGTTTTGTCCCCAGATAGGATTTGAACAGGATCATGTATATATACTGTGCATGATCCTGCATGTCTGGGTATCAGAGCCTATCAGTGGATCTGGCGGACTCGTTGTCCACCGGAACCCGCTGATCGTTCTGTACACAGGGAGAACGGTGGTCTGTAAACAAGGAAGATCATTGTTCAGTCAGTATGAAAAACATTTATTCTGTGTTCCTGCAAAGCAGAGATAGGGATCTATGCCTTCCCTCGGTAAAAGCACCCCCCACAGTGAGAAAACACTGGTTAGGCACATATTTAACCCTTTGATTGCCCTAGATGTTAACCCCTTCCCAGTCAGTGTCATTAGTACAGTGATAGTGCATATTTTAGCACTGATCACTGTATTAGTGTCATTGGTTCCCACAAAGTGTCACTTAGTGTCAGATTTGTTCGCTGTAATATCGTACTCACGCTATAAGTTGCTGATTGCCGCCATACTAGTAAAAAAAAAAATATGTCCCCAGATTTCATTTTAAAAATCTGGTCACCTTACTATAGAAGCACCCGTCATTTTATCCCTACAGGTTTCTTATCAATCTGGGTTTGAACATTACCTAATTTGGGGGTTTTGCACACATTATATTCATCATATTCATCACGCTGACTTTTTGGCCTAGTTAAGTAGGTCAGTAAGCCTGATGTGTTTTGTATGACAATCAGCAAGCAGCACAATATCAGTTTGTAAAGCCTATGCAAAGTAATGACGCGTAGACTCTGTTGGTTTGTGTAGTTTACAAGCAGGGCTCGCTGCTGAATCATTTCCTGTTCTAGAATAGATTTGTTAGCTGATTTTGAAACCTATTTCAGAGAAATTAACACTACAAGATACAAACTCTATGACCCATATTTAAATAGTAAAACAGTGGCACTTATGGCATGTTTCTTTTTTTTTTTTGCTTTTTTTCTCTCCATATGAAGGGCTTTGTTTTTATATTGGGGGGGGGGGGGGGGTGGAGGGGCAGCTCTCCCCCTGTAGTCCAGCCCACCTGACACAGGTGATTGTGTCACCATGAGTAAATAAAAGTAAGAAAATAATAATGGATGTAAAATTAATAAAAAAAGGATTGAATGCTTGGAATGAATTCTTGCTTATATATATTGATAATGTTTATTTTAAAATGCACAATATTCATTATAATCATTTTAATGCTTGGGGTGAAGTTTATTTTTATTGATAGCAAGGAGTTTGTGTGCATTAATTTCTCCTGTCACAGCCTCTGACCTCTATGCACAGGAAAAGCCATACACATAAACATAAATTTGCGATCAATCAACATAAACTCCGCCCCAAGCGTTGAAATAATAATAATAATAAATATTGTGTGTTTTTAATAATTATTGTCAATGTATATAAGCAAGCATTGATCCCATGATATTTTTATATGATTTTACATCCTTTTGCATGATTTACTCATGGCCACATGACCGCTCATGTCAAGTGGGCTGGACCACGGGGGGAGAAAAGAAAAGTAATTCGCTGTCAATCTTGAGGCTTGACTGCCTTGTATGATATGTAGATGTGTTAGGTAGGGCGGATTACTGGGGAGGAAATGGGAAATGGAGCATGCACAGAGTGGCAACACAGAAGACTGTGGATTGGGCTCTATAGTGTTGCCACTCTTATCAAGGAAGTCTTATGCACTGGCAGGATCACCAGGTTTTTCCGACCTTATTCTTTGTATTTTAAAGAAAGTGTCAGTACACATATAACATTTAAGAACTATGAAATAAATTGATTTTGAATTCACTCACACTTTAAAAGGTTCTAAACCTTTTTTTTTTTTAATTAAAGTAATAAACAGGTTTATACTTACCTGCTTGGGCAATGGTATTGCACAGTACAGACCGATTCTCCTCTTCTGAGGTTCCTCCGCTGGCACTCTAGGCTCTTGCTCTTCTCCATGTGCCAACACAGGAATCCGCTTTCTATGGTGGCACATGTGCGGGCATGCTCTCAAGCTATAGACACACACAGTGCGGCTCGGCCCTGCCCCCTGCTCACTGCTCACAGGATTTGATTGACAGAAGCAAGACCCAATAGCTCCCGCTGCTGTCTTTCTACCCTGTATACCCTGTAAGAAAGGGGAGAGAGGAGAGATGTGCTGCAAACTGGCACAGCGCTGGATTGAAACAGGACATGAGTAAGTATTTAGTAAGGGGGCAATAGAAATTCTGGAACATTTTTTACCTTAATGCAGGGAATGCATTAAGGTAAACAATGTTTTCCCTTTAGAACCACTTTATGTTCACTTCTATGGTTTCTAGGTTTCTATATTTATTGCTCTAGGGCAGTGGTTCTCAACTCCTGTCCTCGGGACCCACCAACAGGCCAGATTTTAAGTATTACATTGGGGAGATGCAGACTAGAATACTGCTATCACTGAGCAGCAAATGATATCACCTGTGATGCATTTCAGTTATCCTGCAAACCTGGCCTGTTAGTGGGTCCCGAGGACAGGAGTTGAGAACCACTGCTCTAGGGTATTTGAAAAATAATTAAATAAATAAATAGTTAAACAATACTGCTTTGGTTTAGGCCTTATGCACACTGGATGCTTTTTCTGCTGCTTCTTTTTTCTTCCTGTCTCTAAATGCCCCTGCACGTTAGTCTATGTATCCATGCACATATAGGTCTTTAGAGGACTTTAGAGGCCGGGGTGTTTAGAGGCAGAAACAACCCCCCCCCCCTTCCCACACCGCCAGCCAGTGCTTCCTGGAGCAGCAAAGTTTTGGAAAAAACACTTGATGTGCCTAAATGCATCTAAATGCACCTAAGTGCTAGGTGAGTTTACCACTTGAGCATTAATTCATTTCAAAGGCCAGAAGAAATTGTTATTCTGGCCAATTAAATGAATTAACGCCCAAGTGCTTGACACATCTAAATGCGCCTGAACGCATTAAACAAGTTTACAAGCATCAAGCATTGTTTTTTGTTTAGGAAAGGAGTCTAGAAGAGTCTTGCGGCTTCAAAACTGGTTTCTTACTATGCATGCAAGAAGTGCACTGTGCTTTGTGAATGGGCCTGCTGCGAGGGAAGGAGGGGGGGGGGGCATGGCGAACTGAACCCGTAGTGGTGGCGGGTACCTGTCAAAAACAGATACCCGCTCCCCCCTCCCACCCAAAAGGTGCCAAATGGGGCAGTGGAGGTGGGGAAGAGCAGGACAAGAGGAGCATCCCCTTCTGGGTGGAGCTCTACTTTAAGCTAATTCTTCTTTTAACTTGTAGGTGTGAACATTTTTCTTCCAGATACTTTTTAATATTAGCCTTGCTTGTGGAATACTATATAAGCTCTTTTTTTTCTGTGCTTTTCCACTCCTTGGGGTTAATAGAGAAGTGCAGGATTATACAAAAATAACCATTTATACTCATCAGTTGTGAGCACAAAGCAGTTCCTGTCAGTCACCACTCTGCCCCTCCAGTGCTCACTGGAACTCCAGAGAGGCTTAGACTCTCAGCGACATTTTTGTTGGGATCCCTGCAGAGCCACACTTAAGCACTTCATTCTGCACTCCTGTGAGCCACAGCAGAAGTATGACCAAAGGAGCTTTGTCCTTACTTCTCCTTTAAAGACTTCTGTCTATAGAATAAATGGACATTCACGATGAGGAAATCGGCTTCAGACCCCGTGTTTGAGTACCTGTTTATTGCATCCAATCAAAGAAAAATGTTTGAAGACTGTGTGGAACAAGTACAAAGTTTAATCTGGTGTCAGGTGGACAGCTGGGAATTTCCACCTTTCTGCTTCCTGTATGCTTAATCTGCTAGTACTACATTGTTCTCTACTGATTCACATGCACAAAGTCCTACCTGCCTGAACAAGCTCACTATCAACACTATGCAAATTCAGTATATGTAAATACACCCATTCTTCCTCCTTCTGGGAATTTCTCAGCATTTGATAAACTCAAACCCCCCTTGTTAAGTGCTCACACCTTTCAGCCTTAAGCACATTTTACAGATAGTTGCAAGGTTAGTGAGCATTTCTACATTTGTCTTTTTTAAAAAAACTAATATGATAGTTATTTTATATATATATATATATATATATATATATATATATATATAAATACATTTAGGCCCCCTTTTTTTTTATTTTGATTTTTTTTATTTTGATTTGCTTTTACCGTGTTGTTCATTAGACAGATAAAAATAATGTGATACGTTTTAATTTTACAGTGTTGTTTTTTTCTGATCATTCAGTCAAATGGTGACTTTATTTTTCAATGGGGAATACATTTGCAGAACAGGCTGTTGCGAATGTTAATTTATTTTATTTATTCATTTCAGGTACTTATATAGCTCTGTCAATTTACACAGCGCTTTACATATACATTGTACATTCACATCAGTCACTACCCTCAAGGAGCTTACAATCTAAGGTTCCTAGCTCACATTCATACATATACTAGGGCCAATTTAGACAGGATCCAATTAACCTAGCAGCATGTCTTTGGAGTGTGGGAGGAAACTGGAGTACCCGGAGGAAACCCACGCAGGCACAGGGTGAACATGCAAACTCCAGGCATGTAGTGTCACGGTTGGGATTTGAACCCTTTTGCTGCTAGGCGAAAGTGCTACCCACTACACCACTTGTTATTAATGATGTCACCTTAGCGGCCATCAGCACACCTATCTGTACTATGTAATAGTTCTCCATGAAAGCGATACTAAAGGTTTGTGTTTTTTTTTTTTTTAAATAACAAACATGTTATACTTACCTCCTCTGTGCAGCAGTGGCCCCAATCCTCCTCTTCTGGGGTCCCCCAGCGGCACTCCTGGCTCCTCCTCTTCTCAAGTGCCCCGTCAGGGAAGCGCTGTCCCTGGGGGCACTCGTGCGGGCGCACTCCTGTGTCCTGGTGCAGCGCCCATTGACTTGGCCCCGCCCCCCAATGGCTCTCCTGCTATCATCTATCCAGTGAGGACCAGAGCTCGTGGCTGAAGCTGCTAGGCTCGTCCCCAGCACGGGAATGATCAGGGTCAGGTAAGTAAAAGGGGGGCTCTGGGGGGCAGCTGCAACAGAAAAGGTTTTTCACCTTAATGCATAGAATGCATTAAGGTGAAAAACCATGAAGGTTTACAACCCATTTAAACTATTACTAAGCCCAGGAGCCTGCATTCACTATATCTGGCCTCCCACAGTACATAGAACATGCAATTATTTTATTAAATATAAACTGCTAAATACCTTTTCTCATCAGCAGTTAGAGCAGTCTTGTGACTTCCCTCAGTGTCTGGTTAAAGCTTGTAGGATGAGTTTTCATTCCACTCTGACTGCCCTATGTGGCTGCAGGGTCCCTGACCCTCTGTCTTGACAGTGCCGATTGGCCCTGTGCTGATCACATGCACTCTCTCAAGAAAAAAAAGAAGAACTCTGACAATACACACCAAACTGAACATCTGCAGGGTAACTCCAAAGGCTCTTTACTATCAGGAGATGAATTGGGGACAGTGAAAGAAGGGGAGGATCAGAAAAGACAGGATCAAACAGAGTTGGGGCCACTCTAATGTTGAGGTGTGTTACTGGCCACTTCACCAGGTGAAAGCAAAGAAAAAAAAGCCTAAAAAATGAAAACTAATGCTGCCACCATATCTAATAATTAGTAATCTGCAATATATTACATTTTTGGTTTGGGGGGTTAATAATGCTTTAAAGCAAAGGCAAAACTATTTTTTAACTTTTGAATAGAGTGGAGAGGGATTAGAAAGCTTGTCAGTTTTTACTGCTGTCTGTGCCCCCATTAGGGAGGTTCACCCTCTCTATGTGTCCTGTTTACTATAGTGGTTGTCCCCAGACAAGTGGGGAAAATCTTCCAATGGAGACACTAGTTCTGATGACCTGGGGGTTGACCTGGGGGTCCCCAAGGCATTCCCTTAATTTGCAGAGATTTCCTCTCACTTCCTGTTTGACTATGGGACAGGAACTGAAGGGAAATCTCAGCAATGGGACAGAGATGGAGAAAAAAAATCTGATAAGGATTATAACTCTCCTTTGCTTTATCCAAAATAAAAAAAAAAGTGCTGCCCATAGTTCTACTTTAAATGTGCAGTTCAAACATTATGCGCAAGGAAATAAATAAAAAAAATAAAAAAAAAATGAAATGACCTCTTTGAATACTTTATTTGAGGTTAACGCTGGTACACTTTGCAAAGGTTCTCATTTATCCAGGTCATGGTATATCTAGTAGTAGTTAGTCACATTACACTGGACATGCTCTGTAGTGCTGAAGATAGTTTAGTAGCTTACCAGTTATATCCACACAGACAGCACACACACCTTATCACCATGGAATATGTCAAGGTAGGTGTTGGTTGTCCAAGAACAGGGTGGGAGGTGTGAATGGTGTGCAAAAAGGTGATACATAATACCAAGACTCAGAGCATATGAGCAGAGCTGGAATAGTCGACGCGTTTCGCAATGAGCTTCCTCTGGACTATTCTCTTGCAGGCTCTACGCAAAAAGAATATACATATTAGGAAATATCATAAAACATATATTTCTTCAAAAATACATACATCGTCAATTTTACCTGAATTGCCTCTACATATTGTATGCTTGTGGTGGCCAGGGTTCCTAAAACCATAGGGGTTCCTTTTGTGAATCAGGGGGGCGGACACAGGGAATATGTGGCCTGACACCGGGCTCTGAGTCTTGGTATTATGTATCACCTTTTTGCATTGTGCAGCATATATAATCTTGCAGAGACTATTATATGGGTCCCCTTTTAATTGGGGGGAAATATATGCTCCACGGCTTCTTGGAGTCTGTTTTTACCTTTTTGTATATGTTGGATTGTAATAAACACAATAAATCTTATGTTTTACAAAATCCCGTTGGTCTTGTGTGTGGCCGTAAAGTCCATCTTGATTTATATGGGGTAATCCCATAGTATTGGCCTGTTCTAACACAATTCCATCCATGTTGTCAGGAAGTCAGCACAGGTACACAATTGCTCTCATATCAGTCTGGGACACAGATGTTAAAATGACATGTGGAAGACAGATGATGTTTAAGGTCCCTAGTCCTGTTCAGAGATGGTTGTTCAAGTCTGATGTAGATGGCCTCTTTCAGGCCTCTTGCAAACCAGATCTTCCCTAACCAAAATGTGTTTCCTCTTCCCACGCTGTAGGAACAACCATCCCTGAATAAGAATAGTAGTGGGGGCTTTTGATGCCATTTGCCTTAGGCTGCCAATAGATTATGCAAAAGCCCATGGTGGTAGGAAAGCAAATTGCTTGATTCCCCCATCAACACAATCAGGGTTTATGGGGGAATCCCTCCTGTAGCTCTATTGTGTTCTGCTGGCTTCCATCACCATGGAATATGTCTAGGTAGATATTGATTGTCCAAGAATAGGGTGGGAGGTGTTCCTGGCTCCTCCTCTTCTCAGAGTGCCCCCTGCTTGCTATGGGGGCACTCCTGCTTGCTCACTCCAAAGCCTCGCTCTATGTATCCATAAGACACAATGAAAGGGGCTCGGCCCAGCCCCTGCTCTTCCTCACTGGCTGTGATTGCTCCCACTACTGTCTCTCAATGAGAAGGCACAGCCCTGGAAGAGCAGCTGCTCTTGTGCACACTGCTGGATCGCAATTGTGTTTAGGTCAGTATTGGGGGGAGCTGCATGAAGGAAAAAAAACCTTCAGCCTTTAGAACCACTTTAATCCAAGTAAAATCACCTTACTTTTGGCCTAAGGGGATTTTAGAATTTCTTAAAGAAAGAAAGGTGCACAAAATGCTTAAGTGTGGTGAGATTTTTTTTTTAATCCTATAAAACACTGTTTCACACTTTGAAATGTATGGCTAGTTAATGCATGCAAGACTGTCATTTCAACATATGTAAACCAGGAAGTTATTAAATCTAGTTGTGTGTACTTGAGACTAGGCAGATAAAACAACAGCCTTGATGATCATGAAAGCGAACCTTGTTCAACACAGAACCAGGAAATCATCTCCAAAAATATACTTGCAAAATAACAAGGTGAAGGTCGACAGTAATATGAGATGAGTGCTATTTTAATTCGTCTTAATTTCCCGTTCTGTAACCCATGATGAAACAGTTGTTTGTCACTCTTGAATTTAATAGCAAGGCATATTAAAATTCAGCTAGAGATGCCAATAAATTTAACGCTTTACTTGGACAATCTGATTAAAAATTCCTTCCATGATGTTACAGTGTTTCAATCATCTTAGTTTTTTTTTACTAGAAACATTTTAATTTGAGGCTGTCATAGAACCTGCAGTTCCAATTAAAAATTGGATGTATAGAAAAAAACTTCATGGCTCTTGGGCAAAATATTAAAAGGTCTCCAAAGTTTCACATAGCGACCATTTATGCTTCAAATTAGCCATTTAAAGCAGAGTTCCACCCAAAACTTCGCTTTAAGAGGAGGTGACCCCCTGACATGCCATAACTGGCATGTCATTTTTTTTGGGGGGGCCGTGGACCCTGTTTTCACAGATTCCACAGTCCACTTCCTCTCCTGGCGCAGAGGAGCCGGAAGGAAGTTCGCCTTCCCTTCCTCCCACCCGTCGCAGGTCCCAGAAGATACGCGAGCCATTCACAAGCTGCAACGTGACTCGCCCACACTTGTGATGCCGGCACCGCCGAGGGGAGGGGGAGAAGAGCGAGCCCTCGGGCGACCGCATTGCTGGAACGAGGGACAGGTGAGTGGCTGATTATTAAATGTCAGCAGCTTTTGGTAGCTGTGACTTTTAACAGGGTGGAACTCCGCTTTAAAGAAGAACTGGATTCTGGAAGCTGTTACCAAATAGGGGCAGGCAGAGGGCAAAGGATTAGTCAATAATATTATCTGAGGTCTCCCAACTGCTGATCTTTTTCTAGTCACTGACTTGCCATGCCTTCTTCTGCACTGTGTCTCTATATGAAGATGACTATCTTAGCAGCGTTTTGCTTCCTTTTGTTGCAGCCTGCAGCAAGATTAACAATGAGCATCACAATAGTGACAACACTAAACCACACTCAGACACAGTGCCTTAGATCTCATACTACACGAATAGGGCATTGAGGCTATAGACACAGTAGTACTTAAAGCTTTACTAAACCCACAACCGTAACATCAGTCTGTATATGCAGTAAAGCATGCTTGTTTTACTCACTGTGGAACCTAAGGGGTTAATCTTGCACATTGTGTAAAAAGACTATTTGATCCTTCTCTGATCTTCCCCTTCTTTTACTGTCCCCAATCCATCTGCTGATAAAACAGAGCCTTGGGGAAGACTCCTTGGTGTTTATTGCTAAAGAGGTTTTTTTTTTCTTGGGAGGGCCAGATGCCACAGGGCCAATCAGCACTTTCCAGACAAAGGGTTTCCCATTTGTCGTCTGACCACACAGTAACCTGTATGCATAATTCCTTAGATCTTAGCTAGTGGAAGTATTGCTCTTAGGAAGATATTCTTCCATTTACCCTTTCATATATCCACTATGACAATTTTGGACAACTCAAATTTATTCTAATTATCGTGTAGTCCAGTGGTTCTCAACTCCTGTCCTCGGGACCCATTAACAGGCCAGGTTTGCAGGATAACTGAAATACATCACAGGTGATATAATTTGCTGCTCAGTGATTGCAGTATTCTAGTCTGCATCTCCCCAAGGTAATACTTAAAATCTGGCCTGTTGGTGGGTCCTGAGGACTGGAGTTGGGAAACCACTGGTGTAGTCTGTCTATTTTTTGCAATTTTTGTTTGAATTTTTGATACTAATAAAGCTTATTATATTACACTTGAGACTGCAGTTGCTCTATTCCCCTCCTCCCTCTGTGAACTCCTTTGGGGGCTCTTCCCCTATTTTTGCATATTGTGCTTTGTGTGCTGGAGTTGAGGGGTATAGCACCACCGGAAGCCTATGGTGAGTCAGTCTTCAGCACTTTATAGCTTTTCACAGAGCCACTGACTGCATTTCCCAGGTGCTTCTTATGGTTTTCAAATGTATTCTAAACCTGCTGCATCTAAGTAGGTGAATAAAACAAAGCAGACGGTGTAACATTTACACCATTTAAAGTGATATTCCCCAATCTTTGATGACTGTGAAATGGAAGATGCCTGAAAGTTGTTGGCATTGTATGGGCACTTTAAGTTGTCAAACACACAGTTCGTTCCTGCTGTGATCTACCTGACCCCAGTGATTCACAGGTCGGGCGCCTGGCCCCGCTGTCCCTTAGTGATGCTTGGAGGATAATATGCAGGGATGCTTTTTACTTTTAACTCTGGTTATTCACCTAATGCCTAACTATCTCTACACAGAAAGTAAGTAATTTTCCCTAATGTCTATGCACCCCTGAAGAAGATTCAAAAAGTAAATTGTAAAGTAAGTCGAAACGCATTGGTGTTCACCACCTGGATTTCCTGTTTGGTGATTTCAAATGGAAATCTTAGTATACTGTACTATACCAAGAAATTCTATAATAACTATTTTAACATTATGTAATGTCTTTTTTACACTTTTTGTAGTAACAATAAAGACTATATCATTTTACGTATTTACTGTAAGTCACAATTCATTGTGCAACTTTGCCTGTTGCCGTTAAAAGTCCCACACATGAGGGTTTTTTCTATCAACAAAGGGTCAGGGGTCCTGCAGCCTCATAGGACAGTCAGAGTAGAATGAAAACTCCTCCTACAAGCTTTAACCAGGCACTGATAGAAGGCTCAAGACTGCTATATATTGCTCATTAGAAAAGGTATTTAGCAGTTCAAATTTACTAAAATTATTGCATTTCCATTTTCTGTGTACTGTAGGAGACCAGATATAGAGAATGCAGAGTCCTGGGTTTTGTATCACTTTAAAGCCCTCATATACCAGGAAATGCACTGCTATTTCCAGAAGGAGCTCAAGACAAAAGATACCTCAGGGTATTGCTTAGGTTCAATCAGAGAAAATACTCCTTATAGGCCTCCTTTGTCACTACTGATACATTTCCATTGTCTCCCACCACCACATTTGCCTGCTAGTATTCTGAACAAAAGCAATGTAGGCTCTGGGTTAGTCTACTGTGAAAGTCCAGGGGTGCGTGAATGCTCAGACACTAAGCACTGACTTATAGAAGGAAGGAGAGAGAGTGACGTGCTTCCCCTATACACAAGCATACTGAGTATTTCGGAAGATCAAGGCCACAGGAGGATGTGGGACGGTGAGTATCTACAGTGGTTCCTGATTAGTAAAATTTGCAGTTTCTTCTTTTTATTAGGCCTGCTAGACACTCAGGATTCCTATAACAGAACAGTAAAAGGCATGTGAAGTAAAGAGGGTTTGGTGTCATGAGGTTTTTAGTTTTGGATAGAGATTAGAACCCCTGTCAGTTTTTATTGCTGTCTGTGCCACCATTAACAAGATTCACCCTCTCTATTTGTCCTGTTTACCATTATCATTCAAAGTAAAATTAAATAAAAATCCCAAATGTTGGGTTGTCCCCAGAAAAGTAATAGAGGGGAATTCTTGCAATGGAGACACTAATTATGGTGACTTGGGGGGGGGGCACAATGAGATTCCCTTAACCACTTGCTGACCGCCGATCGGCGATTGACGGCGGCAAAGTGGCTCTGTAAGGCGAAATGCCGTCATACGACGGCGGCCGCCAGATCGCGCACAGTGAGCGCGCGCGTGCCGCCGGAGGCGCGCCCGCGCGCTCACTGTGTCCGGGGAGGGCCAGGGAGCGGTGCCCCCCCCCGGAGTGAAGGAGCGGAGGTCCGTGTAAGTAAACACGGACCTCCGCTCTGTGTGAGGGGGAAGGGCTGTGATCACAGCCTTCCTGTACGTGAAGGCTGTGACCACTTCCCTTCCCCAGCTAGGCAAGCCCCCATACAGTTAGAACACGCCCAGGGAACATAGTTAACCCTTTAGAGCGCCCCCTGCAGGTTAACCCCTTCACTGCCAATGGCATTTACACAGTAATCAGTGCATTTTTATAGCACTGATCGCTGTATAAATGCCAATGGTCCCAAAAAAGTGTCAAAATGTTCCGACAT
>BLSH010311404.1:422868-441710 GCA_018402905.1 Glandirana rugosa
CGGTTTTGTCCTTCACTCTTCTTTAGGGAGTCTAATTGGTGAATTCCTGGCCTTCCTAAAGGTCGAAATCCTGGCCTCGGGAAAAACGCTAAGCCGCTACGCAGCGAAATTGACTGTTAACGCGCCAGCACGCTGCAACATGGGTTTGCTTTAAACGCAGGAAAAAAAGGGTGTTTATCTCGAAAGAAAACCACCATAAACTAGTGGAGACGCAGTAAAGACTAGCGGCGATATTTGTGTACAACGTCGCACGACCGCGCAATTGTCAGTTAAAGCGACGCATCGCCGAATCGCAAAAAGGGCTCCGGTCCTAAAGCTGGAAATCCTTCCGGTCCTTAAGTGGTTAATCTGAGGGATTTCTTCTCACTTCCTGTTTTGGCAATGGGACAGGAAGTGAATGAAAAGACACAGATGGCAAAAAAATTAAATAAATAACTGATAGTGGTTATAACCCTCCTTTATCCAACGTGAAAAACAAAATGTTTTGCCTATCATTCTACTTTAAGACTACGTTTTAAATTGAATCACATGAGTAACAAACCGATCAGGCATTTTGACATAATCTTCGGATGAATTAAAAACTGTGAATTGCTGATGTAAAGGATATAATAGAGATTGTTCCATCTGTTATGACTGCCATTTTCTCCCAAGATTTGTGAGGCTGTCCAGTCCAGATAGAATTGGCTACATTGGCATTGGTCATCTTCTGTCTATGTTAATTCCATGACTATGTTAATACTACCACTGCTTAATATTAAATGATACATAGCTCCATTAATTAAACATTGCTAAGAGGGTATACTGTTTTGGCTAAAGGAGGGTTAAATCCTTGTCCTTTATGTTCCCTGTACTTGTCCTTGGTCCTTTCCTAGCCTGCCTTAGAAACTCAGGTGAAAGCCATGCCTTCATATAGCCTGTGCAGTATTGGGCAAGCCTGATGATAATTATCACTTTTCCATGCTTTCCACATCCTGCGCAGGACCATCTGTGTTGATACCACACAGTGCTAGTGCCAAATGCTCACGGTGCCAGTGTCTCGGCCCTGGAAATTGGTTGATTTTAATAACAACTGTAAATGCTAAGGGAACTTGTCATAATAGAAAGGGGCAAGCTGTAATTTCCTAGACTGTCACCCCCATCCCCTTGCTTCTCCAAATAATCACATACCCAGTACAGCCTGGGAGTTACTGGCTGTGCATACCTCTGTCAGCAACTTATTAGGCAATGAAGCCAGTGGGTAAAAATGATAGCTGGGGAACTTGCAGTTGCTGCTCTTTCATTACTGGTTCCCTAGAAATAGATTCACACTATTGCAGGAGTTATGGCTCAAATTTGTGCAGGAACAGCCTATTAGGCCCATTCCTGCACCTTTAATAATGTGAATCCTAAGGCCTCATACACACGGACGTTTTTTGACGCCGGCGTTTTCTGGTGTTTTTTGCAGCTCTCCATGTTAGTCAATGGCCCCATAAAAACATTGGCATTAGTGAGCTGAAAGTAGAACCCACGGCCATCGCGTTCTGAGGCTGTAACGTTTTGGCATTTTTTGACGCCGACCCGGCAAAACGCCAACTAATATTGTACCGGCGTTTTCCGGCGTTTTTTGACACCGACGTTTTTAGGTTGAAAAATAGCAGAGGGATGATTTTTTTTTTAAAAACGCCTATTGACGCCGACGCTCACTAACGCCGATGCATAACGCCGAAAAACGACGATTCTTTTTTCCTTGACGTCGGACCCAACGTTTTGTTTATTTTTAAAGATACGCCCATGTGTATGAGGCCTAAAAGATAAACTAAGGCTTTATTTTACATAGTTTGGTTGAAAAAAGGCACAAGTCCATCAAGTTCAACCAATAGTAGTAGACCCAGGGAATATCTGATTGCCTCTTGTGGGATCAGGAAGGAATATGTTCCCCTGCTGGAGAAAATTGGATCATGCTTTATTTTAATACAATTTATTTTGAAGCAGAAAGTGATTTATGCCCCTTTCAAGTTAGGCCTACCTACAAAAGCTAGTTGAAAAGTTATGAAGTTCTCCTGGTCATCTTCTCTACCCACTGCTCATAGGAAAAGGACCTTGTTAAATACATTGTGCTTGGTAATGACACAAAACCTTTTGTATTTTCCTTTGAAGGATTTTGAACTTTTACAAACAAAAGAGAACAGAGACAGTGAAAGGGAAGACATTTCAACACTTTTGCTATGGGAGAATGGGAGATCATTTAATTATTGGGCTGCTGGATAGAAATGTAGAGCAGGATCCTGTGGCTGGAATTATTTTTCTGGTTCAAGAAGTACAATACTAATTATATGATAACTTCTACCTGCTTGTTTCCGATATACAGTATAACAATCTGTCCGGCTATCTCCTAGTCTGTCCATTTGTAGGCGAGCCCCGAAAAATCATCTCTTTGGGGAAAGCTATACCACCGCCACCTAAAAACTGAACTTTTTATTTTTCCATCAGTTCTTCCCTTTCAAATTTATACCTTTTGTGCCACTTGCCCCTCCCTACTAGATCATAAGCTTTCATGAGCAGGGCCCTCTTGTATTGAATTGTATTATAACTGTACTGTCTCCATTTATATTGTAATGTCCCGTGCAAACTGTTGGTGCTATGTAAATCCTGTAGAATAATATTCATTTGGTGTGAAAAAAGTTGAGTCTGCAGGCAGATTGTTTGCTCATAAAGTTTTATATTTAAGTTTTCGTTCATTATACGTGTGCACACCATTTAAAACATAGCTTATGTATTTTAGAATAATGGTCTACACCAGTAGTTCTCAACCCTTCTAGTGCCGTGACCCCCTTGTTAGAATTTCCCAAGTTGTGGGGACCCCTTACAGTATAATTACTTTTGTAGCCTGGGTTGTAAGCACCAAAGGCAAGGCAAATAATTTGTAACCCTAGCCCGCGGAAATTTAGCACTCCCTGAGTTCATTCCACTCATACAGTATTAAAATACTTTATGATTTTAGGATGTTCCCCTCTTTCTCTCTGTTCTCCTTTCTTTCCCTTTTATCTCTCTCTATCTGTCTTTTTTGTTCTTTCTCTTATTCTTTCTCTCCCTTTTTCTTTGTTCCTCCTATTTTCCACTCTCTTCCATGTATTCTCTCTTTTTATTCCTTCTCTTACTCCTTATTGAGGTGGGGGGATTGGTATGAGTGGCAGTGCTGGCAGGGAGTTGAGATGACTGGCAGTGCTGGTGAGGGGATGGCATGAGTGGCAGTGCTGGGGGGGATGGGATCATTGGCAGTGCTGGTGGCAAGAGGGTGGGTGGCATTGCTAGGGGGGAATGGGATGAGTGGCTGTGCTAAAGTGGGGGATGGATTGAGTGGTAGTGATGGGGGGGATGGGTTGAGTGGCAATGCTGGGGGGGATGCTTTGAGTGGCAGTGCTGGGGGGATGGAATCAGTGGTGGTGGTGGGGACTGGGTTCAGCGGCATTGCTGGGTGCCTGGATCAGTGACACTTACTGTCAGTGTCCACTTGGTTCCCCCTGCATAGCTCCACCTCTCTCTCAGCTCCCTCCGCTCCATGTGTCTCCAGTTAGGAGATGCGGTCTCCTCACACAATGATCGCAACCTCCTGCAGCTCCTCCCAATAACTGTACTGGGTCAGCTGAGCCCAGTCATGCAATGAACTGAATGGGCGGCCGCAAAGAGGCTGAGTGGGCGGCCGCGGACTCCAGGAACAACCCTGCTGGGTGGCAGTGAAAAGGCTAGGAGAGCGGCAGGGGCTCTGAGAACAGCACGGCGACCCCTGGCAAATCAGCATTTGACCCCCGAGGGGGTCCCGACCCCCAGGTTGAGAACCAATGGTCTACACTTACCTACATTCTTGATTACAGGCTTGATTGTATAATCAGCCTGCCCATACATGGATCGAATCTCGGCCGGTCCCTGCTGAACTGGTCGAGATTCATACCATCTATGACTGGCTTTAGTATGTTCAGGAGTAATTCTTGGTCACCCCTTTGCCCTCCACCTTGTGATTAATTAGTAAGGAGGCAGTTTACATGCTTACACTGCTTTTCCCTCCTGTCAGCATGTCCCTTGTTGTGCATACATGCTTGGCTTTTAGTGCTACCACTCTCTCTCTTAGTCCAAAAACAAATCTAAAAACCTACGCAGAGGAGATTACAAGAGGCTGATACCAGATCAAATTTACTTACTTCCACTAGCTGCATTTAAATTTGTTTTTCATTATTTTTAAAATAACTGCATTCATTGGGGTTTTCTATATCTGCTTGGAGTTCAGCGTTAATTGATAATACTGTACAAGTTCCTGCTATACTAACATTCAGAAGTCCTTTTGTAAATATATATTTTTGCTGTGGAACCTTTTAGAAAAAGTAAATTTGAATTCTGTGTACATTTCAAATGTCCACTCATCTGCAAGGAAATTTAACCTGCAAAAGCACATTACTGGATAATTACAATGGAAACAGCTATATGTTGGAATTTTAGTCCACCTCACAGAGTCTATGGGGTTGATTTACTAACACTGGAGAGTGCAAAATATGGTGCAGCTGTGCATGGTAGCCAATCAGCTTCTAACTTCAGCTTGTTCAATTAAGCCTTGCCAAAAAATTTGGAAGCTGATTGGTTTCTATGCTGAGCTGCACCAGATTTTGCACTCTCCAGTTTTAGTAAATCAACCCCAGTATGTTGCCTAGGTAGTAAGACCTTTTTATTGGATGCATATTCTTTAAAATCTACAAGGGTGAAATAAAAGTCAATGGTCCTTCATATGGTATATATAACTTTTGTTGTCTAGTAGTGCTTATTTATTTTTCTCAAAACTAACCCCCGATTTACTTTTTTTTGCAGTCATGGTAATAAAGAGGTATTCTCATGTCGTGGAATTTTACTTGCTGTCAACTTCTTTCTGGAAAGAGGCCACACAGATATCACAGTGTTTGTTCCATCGTGGAGAAAGGAGCAACCGAGGCCTGATATGCCTATTACAGGTAAATACTGATGTCAATAGAATAGCATGAAAGAAAGTTACCCAAAATCAGATATAGCATGTTTTTGGTTTTTTTTTAGTATGGGCTAACAGTCCAAATTAAATTAGATGGATATGATTACTGTTAGAGCTAGCTGATAAAAAAAAAAAATAGAACCATAAAAAAACATTAAAAATTTATGTTATTTGATTTTTTTTACCCTTAACCCTGCTTCAGTGGTCATTATTTTGGATATGCCAAATTTATTAATTTTAAAGAACAATTCCAGGTATGACATTTTGTTTTCCATAATTGCAATGGTCCACATTGAACCAATGTAACTATGCATGTGCCATACCTGTGGGAAGCTGGAAATTACTGTAGTAGACACTGCTGTTACAATAATCTCCAATAGCTTCTGGGTTCCATTCCGAGCGACAGCCCTGCCACACGTAGTAAGGAGCCTACTACAGTGATGTCCAGCTTCTGCATGGAGCCTGCTGGCATGGTAAATGTGTAGTTACATTAATCCAAGCTGAACCAATGTAACTATGTATACAATTCTAAAAATAATTCTTCTTTAATATTTCAGTGCATGACCATTGATCTTTAGATAGCAGAAGACTTTGGTGGTGCTCACACTGATGTGCTACAGTTTGGCCACAGTGCGGGTGTATTTGTGGTTTTAATGCATTTTCCTGTGTTTTAGCTGTGGTCCCTACAAACAATAAATATAGCAAAACAAATGGCCAAACTAAACATAACAGGAAAACACACAAAATCACAAGATAGTCTCAACTTCTAATTCTGAATCAAAAGATTGTCCCAAAAACACATAATCTGAAGATAATCAGATAAAGCTGGATGAGAATATTCTTCACAACAACAAGAATACAGCAATTTCCCAAAAGGCTAAACAAGTAAACAAAGACAAGCTATTCACAACTACATCAGCTCATGGGAAATGACTTACTAATAAAGACACAGGCAAAACTGCACAGGTTTGACTGAGGGACAAAACTGGACGGAGCCAAATTGCAAGGCTGGAGACATAACAGATAGAAATCCAGAGGAGGCATAGAAAGAATTAGATGGAACTTTATCCTATAGGCATAGCTCCAAACTGTCCTTGGTTTCAAGGAACTGTCCCTCATTCGAAACAAAGCCCCTCTATCCCTCTTTCCTCCTGATTTGTCTCTCATTTTGGTCTGATCTCTATAATTGTATATAAAATGCACTATTTATCTATCAAAAAGTGTTACCCAGTGCTAAACCCTTACATACCCAATTTCTAAATTGCTGCATTTGTAAATTTTACAATCCAATATAAAGGAATAGTAATGGTAAAATAGCACTTGTGGGTTTAACTAATCATATTTTTTTTCGTACAATTCTCCTTTAACCACTTCAGCCCCAGCCGTCGTCATTTTACGACGGCAATGTGGTTAGTTCCCGCATATCTCCATAGCTGTATGGCGGCGCAGGAACACGCTTTTGTACGTGCGCGCCGTCGGAGGCCAGTGGGGGAGCCAATCAGTGGTGGGGGTGGACTCGATGTCTGCCGGCCACCCTTGATCGTTCCCCGCAGTGACAGAATGGGGATCTGCCTGTCTAAAAAAGACAGATCACCATTCTGACAGGGGAAATCACACAGATCCTGTCTTTCTGCTATGCAGGAAGATGGATATGTGTGTTTCCCCAGTCACACAGTCCCCCATACAGTTAGAAGACGCAATGAAGGAGCACAGTTAACCCCTTGATCGCCCCTGGTGTTAAGCCCTTCCCTGCCAGTGTCATTAGTACAATAACAGTGTATATTTTTAGCACTGGTTACTGTAATAATGTCACTGGTTTCCGAAAAAGTGTAAAAAATGTAGGTTAGGTGTCTGATCTGTCTGCAATGGCGCAGTCCGGCTAAAAGTCACTGATCGCCGCCATTACTAGTAAAAAAAATGTCATAAATCTATCCCCTATTTTGTAGACATGATAACTTTTGTGCAAACCAATCAATATACGCTTGTTGCGTTTTTTTTTACCAGAAATATGTAGCAGGATACATATCAGCCTAAACTGATGAATAAATTTGTTTTTTTCCTTTTTTTTATTGGAAATGTTTTTATAGCAGAAAGTTAAAAAAATGTGTTTTTTTTTCAAAATCAGCGCTCTTTTTTTGTTTATAGCGCAAAAAATAAAAACTACAGAGGTATTCAAATACCACCAAAAGAAAGCTCTATTTGTGGGAAAAAAGGACATCAATTTTATCTAGGTACAATGTCTCACAACTGCGCAATTGTCAGTTAAAGTGTTGCAGTGCTGTATCGCAAAAAATGGCCTGGTCATTAAGAGGGAAGTCCTTCCCGTCCTTAAGTGGTTAAGGGGGACTTGGCAGGGGGTCCTATGTCTACATACTTTTGCTAATAGTTGTCCCTAATTCCCATCTCAGAAAGTTGGGAGGTAGGCTATGCGACTACTATAAAGTCTAGGTTATTATTAAGTTAAGGAGAAATGTATTTTGTGCTCAGTAATAGCTTTTAATAGCATATAAACATGAAACAAACACTATTCGTTTTAAGCAGAACGATTGCATGTATTGAGTATATTTTATTAATATTTATTTAAAGTTTTATTTTATCTTTTCTAGATCAACTGTTTCTGACTGAACTTGAGAAGAAGAAAATCGTGGTCTTCACTCCGTCACGACGGGTGAATGGGAAACGGCTAGTGTGCTATGACGATAGGTTTATAGTAAAGTTGGCTTACAAATGCGATGGGATCATAGTCTCAAATGATACTTACAGAGACCTCCAGAGTGAGAAGCCAGAGTGGAAGAAGTTCATAGAGGAGAGGCTACTCATGTACTCCTTTGTCAATGATATGTAAGATCATTTTTCTACATTACACTTTCTAATAACATAACGGTACAAAATATGTCCATTCATTAAACAGAAAGATGTAACCTATTAGGAAAACTATAGAATGAGTGAATATATTCTTAATCATTGTTTTATATTAGGAACACTATTCTGTCTTTGGAGGTATATGTTGTGCCTCAGTGTCTCATTAATATTGCAATATTATTTCTTCTGGCTTTAGACAGACATTTCACCAAAATATACATCTGTTATACAGAATTAGGAACAAAAATATGCCTCCTCTGTTGAATCTGTATTATTTTACTGTTACAGACAATTCTGGCATTTTTCTCAATGGTTTATGGCCTCTTTCACACAGGCGTACGTAAGCACATGCCCATGTGAGGGCTGTGTCTGCCTGGGGTGTTCCATGCATCTCCGTGCAGGCTGTCCCTTTCACGTTATTTGGGACACAGCGGCTACACAGACACGGAAGTCGCTCCCAAGTTGACAGCCGTGTGGGTGCAGGTCCCCAAACGTACACTGTTTACATCCTGAATTTGAGTCCCATAGTTTTTGTGCTGAGTTGGCAAAGTACAGATATAGAAATATTATATAACATTTGATCCTGACAAACTGTCTGTGTTCGGGGACCCGCACCCGCATGAACGTCAAAGGCCTCGTTTACACGGGCGTATTTAAGTATACTATAACAGGTGCATCCAAGCTGCCACCTCCTGTGCAATGTCTGGTGAGCCTCATGAACACAGCACTCAGCCAATGAAGTCTCTGTAAACTTCCATGTAGTCCATGCAAAAAAAAAGAAAAGAGAAAGGCTGGTGCCATTGAAGTAGACTAAACATACCTTTATTATTGCATATGAACAACAGTCAAAAAAGCCAACGCATTTCAGCCATCAGGCCTTAATCATGGCCATGATTAAGACCTAATGGCCAAAACACGTTGGCTTTTTTGACTGTTGTTCACATGCAATAATAAAACTATGTTTTAGCCAACTTCCATAGCACCAGCCTTTCTCTTTTTTTGTATTTAAGTATACATCAATGCAAAGGCTGTGTTTTGCTTGTACAACAATGCACTTCATGGGTATTCCATGCATCTCCATGCAGGAAGTCCCATTGATGTCAATTGGGATGCAGAGGCTGAACAGAAATAGACACTGCTCCCAATTTGGCAGCCGCACTTTGAATTTAAGTCTTATAGTTTTTGTGCTGAGTTGGGAAAGAGCAGATATACAATTCACATTGAAAATGGAATTATATATTTTATAGGTCAGGCTGCATTTTAGTTTCAAGCCTGGTCCTGCACTTTAGCATTGCGGTAATTGCAGTAACCCGGAAAGTGATGTCACATGGTGTTAGATCTGTCACTTTTTGCCATCTTGTCATCATTGTTGGTCCAATAGCTACAGTAAGTCCAAGAGGAGGAAGGCCCATGTGCCTGCATCTGTTGTGAATTTATTAAAATAAATTTAGTAACAAAGTGTGCATGTTAATCAGTTCAAATATGGTGGCTTATGCTATGCATTTTGTAATTTATTGATTTATTTATTTTTTTACATTAGATTTATGCCTCCAGATGATCCCATGGGTCGAAAAGGACCAAACTTAGATGATTTCCTAAGAAAAAGGCCTCTTGGACCAGAAAACAAAAAATTACAGTGTCCTTATGGTAAGGAAAAATGCTTAAAAATTGCCCAAAAATTGTATACAAGCCGGCGTGTAGATAAAGGCTGCCTTTTAGTTACACTAAGACACAGGTTTTCATTGTGCACGATTGCAACCTTTTTGCTGCCAGCGTCCTAATGATCAATGGAGTCGTCAGTTAATAAGGAGGATGTCAGTCACCCGCATAGCAACTTTGAGCTTCCCCTGCCCCTTTCCCTGAGAATTGGGGTCACATTACCTGAGTGATGAAGAAAAACTGAGGGAGAAGAGAAACATTGGATACTAGTCAATACCAGTTTGCAAAAGTGTATTTGCTTTGGAAGAATAAATTACCTATAACGTTAGGTGTCCTACTTGGATGGATGTTGGGTGGATGTTGCTGCATTATGTAAAACTATTAGAAGAGTTTTTACATTTTAGAATGGGGTGCCTCAAGACTGTCCATAATTTTAAAAGGGTGCCTCAAGATTGTTCATTTCCTTACAGAAATTTAAAGGGGTTGAAGGTTTCTACCTTAATGCATTCTACTTACCTGAGCCCCATCTCTGTCCAGCGATGTCTACGAGTGTTTTGGCCGTCCAAGTCCCTCCCTCCTGATTGGCTGAGACGCAGCAGTGGCGCCATTGGCTCCCACTGCTGTCAATCAAAATCAGCCAGCCAATCAGGAGAGGGAGGGGTGGGGCTGCAGCTCCATGTCTGAATGGACACGGAGCTCAGGTGCCCCCTTAACAGGCTGCTTGCTGTTCGGGCACTCGACAGGAGGAAGGGGCCAGGAGCACAGAAGAGGCGGATCTGTGCTGCACAGAGCAGGTAAGTATGACATGTTTATTATTTATATTGAAAAAAACAAGACTTTACAATTACTTTAAGTTACAGTACCTAGCTTTAATTTAAAAACCCCTCTAGTGTCAGCACCTTCTAGGTTACTGTCCTGGAAAAAGTATGTAGAGCAGGAGTTCTGAATTGCTGCATACTTACTAAAGGCAAAAAGGCAGCATAACAGCTTTACAACAAATATTGTATTTTTAGAATGAGGTCAGTGATGGATGCCCATAGTAACTATACTTCACTATATGACTTCATGACTATATAGCTTATTTATTGCTTTACGTTTGTCTCTTAAAAGCTATTTTTTCACTGTTACATTCAAATGACCTTGCATCTCTGAATGACAATTTAATTACAGCTTGTGAACTTTGGCAGCAGATATACAATACACTTCATAAATGCTGCTGTTGTATGTTGTTTAGTACAATGAAACGTCCATATGAACACCTTAATTATGACAACAGAAATGTCTGCCTGCTTTTATATTGCATTATGGTCATGTCTCTACTTTTATTTTCATTGTTTTTTTTCAGGTAAGAAATGTACTTATGGCATGAAGTGCAAGTTTTATCACCCAGAAAGAATAAACCAGACTCAACGTTCAGTAGCAGATGAACTCCGTGAAAATGCAAGACTTTCTCCCCCCAAAAGCACTACTTACTTGGAAGACAAGAAAACAAGAAAGCATTCTGTTGCTGAGACTTCCAATGTAGATGCAGACACTTCCTCTCTACAAAAACATTCTTTAGAGAGAACTGGATCTTCTCAAAAAACAAGGCAAATGGACAAGAATGCATTAAAACAATTTCACTCCAACAGTGCTTCTGAATGGTTCCCTCCATTACTTAGCTCCAAGGATTCCCACACTCACCATTCTGTCGACTCTGGTGTGGAGTTGTGGACAAGTATACCAAACAGTTGCTGTGATCCTTCTCATGACCCAATGCAATACTGCAGCTCTAGTCAGCAGATGCCGTGCTGTCGGCATAGACCTGATATGGACTCAAATCCTCGTAAACACTATAATTCTCCACGCGGTCCTCATTCAGCACCTTTCTTCCCCTATAACCAGTCTTCCCCATGGTCAGCCCCAAATATGGCACATCAAATGTACAGAAGGGAAATGTCAGAATCAATACCAACTACCCATAGTCTTCCAGCTGACTTCCCCAATTCAGCTACTCGGTCACGTGAGTTCTGGAATGATCCAAATGCAGGCCATCATTCCTCAACTAGATCCCATTCTAACTACCAAGGATACATACCAGTTCAACCTTCAAACAATGATTACCACCAATGGCAAAACCAGGAAACATACACAGCAGAGAGAATGAATGTGCGCACTAGGCTTTGTGCTATCTTCAACCCCCAGTTAGTTGATGTAGTCATGGAAATGCACCCACAACAGATGGATCCACAGATATTAGCAGCAGAAATATTCAATTACAAATCCCAAGTCCGAATGTGAAAGTAGAGACACGTTATAAGGCAGCTCCAAGTTACATAATGGATTGGTCATGATCCAGATTCATTGGCTTTCTGTGCCGTAATGACAGCTTTTTAGCTAGTAGAAGTTAGGTAACATAAACTGTTTAAAACATATCAGTGTGTGTTCACCCCATTCTAAATGAATAATAATAACAATTGATATCCCTTGTGGTTATCCAGACTAAAAGGGTATTCTATAAAAGTGGATAAAAGCATGAGTTGAGGTATTGCACATTGCAAAATCTGTCCTTTAACTGCATTAGATATGTAAGAGTTTTTGTTTTAAACACTTATATATGATGTCCATTGGAAATTGATCTCTTCTCTCCCTTTGCAAGTCTTGGCTAGAATAATGACATATAAATTCACCTCTACTACTACCATTACCTCTACAGTACTTTTCTTTTTCTCCAAAATATTGAATATATATGTCTGTTATAACGTTCTTTTGCATATTTAGAGACAGCTGAAGGCACATATAATATAACATATTATTGTACACTTAACTGCATTTTGGAACATTTGGAAATATTTTATCTAAAATGAAACGTTGTATGTTTCAGCTACAATTTAATAAGGCTATTTTATTTTATTTTAGCTCATGCTTTTCTACAGAGCTATTTGTTTTTATGTCTGTCCTGCACAGATGCCTAAATGTTTTTGTAAGGGATGCAATGATTCCAGTATATGGAATTCAGCTAATCCTTTTTATTTCAGTATACAAAGGATTCAGGACAGAAAACTGAAACTCATTCAAATCTATTTCTTTTATTTATGACTTCAAATAACAAAATCCAAAGCCGGATGCAAATTAGAACTAGCATTGTGCATAGTATACCTTTTTGATGGGGCTTCAGTTTTCCGTCAAATTCACATATGTGGATTAGGTACATCCCTACGTTTTAATCGCAAAGGAGCTTGGCATGTCCCTACAAGAAAAGGACGTGAATAGAGCTATAAGAAGATTTTTTAACATCTGGATGTTCCTTTTGAAAGGAAACAAACAAAACAATTGCTAGAGAGCAGTTGGCACGTTGATACACATTGTATCTGATGCAAATGTAAAATCCAGTGGTTGGTCTACAATGAGTGAGAGGGTTAACGCAATGGTAAAGAAAATTTATATATATATATATATATATATATAACATTTCATCTGCCTTTATAGTGCCTTATTTTTCTAAACCGGTGCTTATTACCTGTGAAGAATTTGTACAGGTGAATTGTGCTTCTAAAAGAATGTTACCAATTAAATATTCATGTGTTCCATGAATGGTAATATGACCTGTGAATGGTACTAGGGGGGCTGATGAAACGCTAAAGTGCAGTAAAATGTGTGTGTTTGAACACAATTCTTATGTCTGTTTGTGGTCAGGTTGACCTGACCTGCACACGATTTGGATTACAAATACATGTTAATTTTCCACTCAGTGACTTGTATGACCAGTTGAATTGACACTATGTGCCATTTCACCACCAACAATGCAATTATTTTATTGTTGATTGTACACATTACATAAATTGTAATGTTTTATAATGGTAAGCAAAATGCTTTCTTAATTTCGTTGTTATAATAGAGACTGTGTAATAATGTTAATATAGTTAGCTAAATCACTTGGTTGGGTTTCATTGTAAGTAATACTCTGGTTACCCAGTGGGTTATTCCACTATAACAGTGGTTTATATATTGCTGATTGCATGAATAAACCTAAAGATTTTCACTAATGTTTCAGTGTATTTCTTCAAGCAATTAATATTGCGACTCTAGAAAGGCTCTGTGAGCTGTATTCTGTTTGGCATTGTGTTTTTATGTTTTGGGTGTGTTTTGTGTATAATGAGCTTCTTTGTAGCAGGACATTCTATTTTTTCAGCTTTGATGTTGTTGTTTTCCCTCCTTTGAAGCTTTTGAAGAAGACATGTATCTTTGTTTAACCCATAACAGACTAACACGAAGGCCTGTTACACAGTGAAATCCTCATTTTCATTAAGTTATATATACTGATAGTATTTTAGTATGCCCTGCCATTTTTTTTGTACCCATCCACACTTGCACCTTCTTCAGGTTTAGCTTTCACCTATGGATACAAAATTCTATTTCATTCTTTTATGCAAAGCCTTACATCAGTCCCCAACTATGTAGAGTCAACACTGTAATACACCTTCAGCACAGACAAACACATGACAAAATGACACAATTTATAACCTGTATAGGTTTGGGAGAAAATGTGTATGAATTCTGGAAGATCATACAAATGCCTGCAGATAATGGCATAGTGGGCTACCTTTTTTAGATATGTAGCCAAGGTCCCCCTTAGGGATGGCTGGTTGTAGTGGTCCACCTGTCACGCTGCCCTCAATCACACATTTCTTTTCATCCGGAGTCACGTAAAAGGACGGTACTTTGATTTTTTTGTTTATTTAGGGGGATAGAACTTGGATGGGGTAGGGGTGACTGTGGGATGCCCAGTAGATAAAGAACACCTTCTATATACACCTCTGTATATACACTCCTTACTCCCTCCAGCACGACACTTGCTGACAGTTGCACTCCTTCACTTCTCTCCTGCACAACACTTGCTTCTTCATGGTGAGGTCTGAAGGCATATTTATCAGACCTCCATTACATCTTCCTCCACCCTAGCTAGCACATGGTGAGGCCTGCGTTCCTGCTGGTAGGACCTCCGGACTGGATATTACAGGCAAGGGCCATGGGCCCTCAAAGTGTAGCTGAGTACAATTGTGCTAGCAGGGTTTGATGGACTACTGCTCCCAGCCCATCCTCTTCCAGGCCACCTCAGCCCTCCTGGCTGCTTCGGCCTGCTCCACTGCCCAGTGACACCCCTTCCCTGACTGGCTCCTCTGACCTCCACAGACTGTTCACTGTATCCTCCCAGCCTGCTCCAGTCCACTTTCTCCAGCTCCAAGGGTATGTCACTCACTGACATTGGTGGATCCTTTAAACAGTCTTTTCCTGTAGCCTCTCTGATGCTTTCCTGCTCCCTTGTGCTGCGCAAGGATCTCTCTCTCTCTCCTCCTGGCTGCAGTCGAGCTTCCAGGCCTCAAGGTCACCCCCTCAGACTGGGGGCTCCTAGGTGAGGACAACCTCTGCTACATCGCCACTCTTCCACCCAACACTCTCCTCCCGACTGGGCTGACCCTAGGTATAAGGAGGCTTGCCCCCTGCCAATCCAGATTGGGGATTGGTCAGGGCTCCTCAGAACACCACAAATGGCTACACCTCCCCTCCCACTTCTCCTTCCAGAAAACACCACAAGCTTCTGGAAAGAAGTGGGAGGTCCCGATGATGCCATCTGTGAATCACCCAGTCCTCCCTGAGCCACTCCCAGCCCAGAACCAAAACAAATCAGGCCTGCACAACAGTCGGGCCTGAATAAATTTGCCTCTCCTAGCAAAAATCTACCTTTACAGCACATATCACTATGGGGACGCTAGAGATATAAATGGCCTTTCTGTCTTATCTCACTGAACCCAGATGGTAATGTAAGTGGAGCAGTTTAGGTGACTGGTATCCCGACTTCTTGGCTACAGGAAGGACTTGTTCTAGTGCAATCAAACTCTGAACTTCAGTGAGAACGGTTTCCCATCTTTCACCAATTTTGACTATAAGCAATTTGGAGGTCTTAGGGTAAAAGTTAGTACTGCATTGATTTTTCCTAATTTTGCTAAAACAACACACAATGTGTAGCCACCAACACAAAGCTCACATTTCTAGAAAATACCAGAGTTTAAAACATGCCAGTCTGGCTGGCAAGGAAAGTGATTTATATGAATGTTTTTAGGATGTAATGGCAATAAATGTTCTCATTCAAAACATTGTTGTCCCACCATCATTATGTTGGGAACCCAAGTGGTTTGCCCTTTGTTTTCTAGAACCTCTGCTGTTAGTTTGCAGTTACTTTCAAGGGTAAAAGTCTTCTTAATGTAATCTTATTAATTGGAAATAGATCTTTCAATCTGCACCTAACCTGTTCATGTAATGCTCAGGCTTGATGCCAACCTACTTGTTTTGCAAAGGTAACAGATAGTCGTGTTTTACATATCTGTACATTGTAGCTTTTTTTTTTTTTTGTTTAATGTTTGGCCCCTTTCACATGGGTGAACCATTAAGGTCCACCTATCAGTTTTTTAAACAGACCTAGTAGGACCATCCATTGCCCTCTATGGTGCGGCAGGTGTCCATCGGCACCTGCAGACATCTGATCCAATGTTATCTGCTAAAAACAGACGAATGGGAGATCAGTTCCCCATCCTTCTGGTGGATTGAATCGGATGACAGTTGGAAGTAAACGGACAAGCAGACCGTTTATATCCAATTGCCCATAGAGAAAAGTGGGCTGTGTCTGCTCTGCATAAGCAGAGAGGACACAGACCTGTCATCTGCCTGCTCCACGGGATCAGCTGACAGATTCCCCATTGAGCAGGCGGATCCGCTGCCAGAGTCTGTCTGTGTGAAAGGGCCTTAAAGTGATTGTAAAGGCTCGCTTTTTTTAAAAAACAAAAAAAACAAACAAGTTATACTTATCTCCTCTGTGCAGTTGGTTTTGCACATATCCGCCCGGATCCTCCTCTTCTTGGGTCCCTCTTCTGCTCTCCTGGCCCCTCCCTCCTCTGAGTGCCCCCTCAGCCAGCTGCTAGCTACAGGGGGCACCCAAGCCCAGTCAGAGCTCCATGTATTCATTCAGACATGGAGCCCCAACCTGGCCCTGCCCCCTTTCTCCCCAGATTGGCTGGCAGACTTTGATTGATAGCCACGGGAGCCAATGGCACCGCTGCTGTGTTTCAGCTAATCAGGAGAAGTGTACTGGATGGCTGAGGGGATCATCGACATCACTGGAGAGAGAAGGAGCTCAGGGTGAGTATTAGGGAGGTGCTGGGGAGGCTGCTACACAGAGAAGGCTTTTTATCTTAATGCATAGAATGCATTAAGATAAAAGATCTTCTGCGTTTACAAACCCTTTAACTCTAGTAATACTAGTACAGCTATTAACAGCTCTGAGTGCTAGTTCACACCAGATGCAGTTCTGTGTGCTTTTTTTCTGCACTAAAATGCATGCACAGTGTTTTCCACTTATTCCAATGACTCTAGTTCACACCAGTGCAGTCAGTTTTGGTGCAGAAAAAAAGTAGAGCATGCTGCATTTTTTCTGCACAGAACTGTACTGGAACATAGCAAATTGTGTCAAAAACTCACTGGAACTGTGTGTGGTGTGAACAAAAACGTATCCGGAGTGCATTTTTGTGTTCTGAACTGGCCCTAAAAATGCATGCACAGTGTTTTCCATGTCCTCCAATAGCTCTAGTTCACACCAGTGAAGTCAGTTTCCGGTCAGTTTCCAGTGCAGAAAAAATGTAGAGCATGCTGCATTTTTTCTGCACAGAACTGTATTGGAACATAGCAAATTGTGTTCACACCCCACGCAGTTCCAGTGCGTTTTTGATACAATTTGCTATGTTCCATTACAGTTCTGTGCAGAAAAAATGCAGCATGCTCTACATTTCTGCACCGGAAACTGACTGCACTGGTGTGAACTAGAGCCATTAGAATACATGGGAAACACTGTGCATGCATTTTTAGTGCAGAAAAAAAGTGCATGGAACTGCATGTGGTGTGAACTGACCCTGAATAAAACAGAAACTGTGTTTAAGCTTTGTGTTAAAGAAATCACCTGAACAAATCCAGTAGGTTGCCCCTCTTATTATATACCCTTGTCAAACATTTACCTAACTAAACAATGTAAAACATACTTTATGTGGCTAGAAAGTGGTCTAGCATTACACTAAGGCCAACCATACACACTTAGATTCACATATACACTTAGGCTTTGGTATTCAGACAGCTGCAGCAACCGTGATTGTCTAAATACCCGGACAGTGAGTGCATCTGATACAATGCATTCATGTTTGACCAATTATTTTCTGCCTGGCTCAGGCAATTGTAAAAACAACTTATGTTGAGTCGAGTACTGTTGACAGAGCCATCCACAACTCAAATTTTGGCCAATTCAGGAGGTACCTATTGAAATTCAAGCTGTCTATGGCTAGCTTAAAGTGTTACTAATCCCAGGACCCTGCAGTCATTATATCTGGTCTCCCACAGTACACAAAACATGGAAATTCAATTGTTTTGTTAAATATAAACTTCTAAATACCTTTTCTCATCAGCAGTTAGAACAGTCTTGTGACTTTCAGTGTCCAGTCAAGCACTGTTTAAAGCTTGTAGGAGGGTTTTTCCAACTGCCCTATGAGACCCCTGGCTCTCTGCCTGGACAGTGTTGATTGGCCCTGTGCTAATCGCATGCATCCTCCCAAGAAAAAAAAAACCTCTCTAGCAATACACACCATACTGAGGATGTGCAGCCTGACTCCATAGGCTCTGTGTTGTCAGGAAATTATCAGGGGACAGTGGAAGAAGAGGAGGATCTGTGCATACAAGATCAAACAGACTTTTTAAACAATGCAGAGGATTAACCCCTTAGGTTCCACAGTGAGTACGCAAGCATGCTTTACTGCATATATAGACTGATTATACTGTTGTGGGCTTAGTAACACTTTAACCACTTCAGCCCCGGAAGGTCTTGCAGCTTTAGGACCAGAGCACTTTTTTCAATTTGGCACTGCACCGCTTCAAATGGTAATTGCGCGGTCATGCAATGCAGTAGCCAAACGAAATTTGCGTCCTTTTTTTCCCACAAATAGAGCTTTCTTTCGGTGGTATTTGTTCACCACTGCGCTTTTTATTTTTTGCGATATAAACAAAAAAAGGACGAAAATTTTGAAAAAAAATGATATTTTCAACTTTATGTTATTACAAAAATACAATAAACTACATTTTAGTCATACATTTTTGCCAAAATGCATTTAGCCACATGTCTTGGGTAAAAAAAAAAGTTAATTACCGTATATTTATTGGTTTGCGCAAAAGTTATAGCGTCTACAAACTAGGGTACATTTTCTGGAATTTATGCAGCTTTTATTTTATGACTGCCTATCTAATTTCTTGAGGTGCTAAAATG
>BLSH010311413.1:8688-20668 GCA_018402905.1 Glandirana rugosa
TTCTTAATTTTCCAAAGAATTGTGGGAAAAAAGTACAACTTCAAAAAACTCGCCATGCCTCTTACTAAATACCTTGGTATGTCTACTTTTCAAAAATGGGCAATTTGGGGGGTATTTGTACTTTCCCGACATTTCAGTGCCTCAAGAAATGAGATCGGCCATCAGTGTATCAGGTGTGATCAATTTTCAATGATTTGCACCATAGTTTGTAGACTCTATAACTTTCACACAGACCAAATAATATACACTTATTTGGGTTATTTTTACCAAAGATAGGTAGCAGTATAGGTTTTGGCCAAAATGTATGGACAAAAATTACTTATTTGCAAAATTTTATCACAGAAACTAAAAAAAGTGTTTTTTTTTTTTCAAAATTTTCGCACTTTTTTCAATTATGTCGCAAAAAATAAAGAACCCAGAGGTTCTTAAATACCACCAAAAGAAAGCTCTATTTGTGTGAAAAAAATGATACAAATTTTGTTTGGGTGCAGTGTAGCATGAAAGAGTAATTGAGATTCAAAGTGTGAGAGCGCTGAAAGCTGAAATTTGGTCTGGGCAGGAAGGGGGTATAAACGTCCGGTATTCAAGTGGTTAAAGCTCACAGCCCCGGCAGTGCGATTTTGGGCTCCCGGGACTATTTTCAGGCTCTCACCCCCGGCAGTGCGATTTTGAGCTCCCGGCAACCTTTTTGGGCTAACAGCCCCGGGATTGCGATTTTGGGCTCCCAGGACCCTTTTTGGGCTCCCAGCCCCGGCAGTGCGATTTTGAGCTCGCTGGACCATTTTGGGGCTTCCAGCCCCGGCAGTGCGATTTTGGGCTCCAGTGACAATTTTAGGGCTCACAGCCCCGGCAGTGTGATTTTGGGCTCACGGGACCCTTTTTGGGATCCCAGCCCCTGCAGTGTGATTTTGGGCTCCCGGGACCATTTTCGGGCTTTCAGCCCCAGCAGTGCGATTTTGGGCTCCCGGGACCCTTTTTGGGCTCCCAGCCCCGGGATTGCGATTTTGGGCTTCCGGGACCCTTTTTGGGCTCCCAGCCCCGGCAGTGCGATTTTGGGCTCCCGGGACCCTTTTCGGGCTCCCAGCCCTGGGATTGCGATTTTGGCCTTCCGGGACCCTTTTTGGGCTCCGAGCAGTGGCAGTGCGATTTTGGGCTCCTGGGAGCATTTTCAGGCTCCCAGCCCCGGCAGTGCGATTTTGGGCTCCCGGGACCCTTTTTGGGCTCCCAGCCCCTGCAGTGTGATTTTTAACTCCCAGGACCATTTTCGGGCTCCCAGCCCCGGCAATGCGATTTTGGGCTCCCTGGGACCATTTTCGGGCTCCCGGCCCAAGCAGTGCAATTTTGGGCTTCCAGGACCATTTTTGGGCTCCTAGCCCCGGGATTGCGGTTTTTGGCACCCGGGACCACTTTTGGTCTCCCAGCCAAGGAAGTGCGATTTTGGGCTCCCGGGACCCTTTTTGGGCTCCCAGCCCCGGGATTGCGATTTTGGGCTTCCGGGATCCTTTTTGGGCTCCCAGCCCCGGGATTGCGATTTTGGGCTCCCGGGACCCTTTTTGGGCTCCCAGCCCCTGCAGTGTGATTTTTAACTCCCAGGACCATTTTCGGGCTCCCAGCCCCGGCAATGCGATTTTGGGCTCCCTGGGACCATTTTCGGGCTCCCGGCCCAGGCAGTGCAATTTTGGGCTTCCAGGACCATTTTTGGGCTCCCAGCCCTGGGATTGCGATTTTTGGCACCCGGGACCACTTTTGGTCTCCCAGCCAAGGAAGTGTGATTTTGGGCTCCCGGGACCCTTTTTGGGCTCCCAGCCCCGGGAGTGCGATTTTGGGTTCCCGGGACCCTTTTTGGGCTCCCAGCCCCGGGATTGCGATTTTGGGCTTCCGGGATCCTTTTTGGGCTCCCAGCCCCGGGATTGCGATTTTGGGCTTCCGGGACCCTTTTTGGGCTCCCAGCCCCGGCAGTGCGATTTTGGGCTCCCGGGACCATTTTCGGGCTCCCAGCCACTGCAGTGCGATTTTGGGCTCCCGGGACCATTTTCACGCTCTCAGCCCCGGCAGTGCGATTTTGGGCACCCGGGACCCTTTTTGGGCTCCCAGCCCCTGCAGTGTGATTTTTGACTCCCAGGACCATTTTCGGGCTCCCAGCCTGGCAATGCGATTTTGGGCTCCCTGGGACCATTTTCGGGCTCCCAGAACCGGCAGTGCGATTTTGGTATCCCGGGACCCTTTTTGGGCTCCCAGCCCCGGCAGTGCGATTTTGGGCTCCCGGGACCATTTTTGGGCTCCCAGCCCCGGCAGTGCGATTTTGGGCTCCCGGGACCTTTTTCGGGCTCCCAGCCCCGGCAGTGCGATTTTGGGCTCCCGGGACCCTTTTTGGGCTCCCAGCCCCTGCAGTGTGATTTTTAACTCCCAGGACCATTTTCGGGCTCCCAGCCCCGGCAATGCGATTTTGGGCTCCCTGGGACCATTTTCGGGCTCCTGGCCCAGGCAGTGCAATTTTGGGCTTCCGGGACCATTTTTGGGCTCCCAGCCCCGGGATTGCGATTTTTGGCACCCGGGACCACTTTTGGTCTCCCAGCCAAGGAAGTGCGATTTTGGGCTCCCGGGACCCTTTTTGGGCTCCCAGCCCCGGGAGTGCGATTTTGGGTTCCCGGGACCCTTTTTGGGCTCCCAGCCCCGGGAGTGCGATTTTGGGTTCCCAGGACCCTTTTTGGGCTCCCAGCCCCGGCAGTGCGATTTTGGGCTCCCGGGACCATTTTCGGGCTTTCAGCCCCGGCAGTGCGATTTTGGGCTCCCGGGACCATTTTCGGGCTCTCAGCTCCGGCAGTGCGATTTTGGGCTCCTGGGACCCTTTTTGGGCTCCCAGCCCTGGGATTGCGATTTTTGGCTCCCGGGACCACTTTTGGGCTCCCAGCCAAGAAAGTGCGATTTTGGGCTCCCGGGACCCTTTTTGGGCTCCCAGCCCGGCAGTGCGATTTTGGGCTCCCGGGACCATTTTTGGCTCCCAGCCCCGGCAGTGCGATTTTGGGCTCCCGGGACCATTTTTGGGCTCCCAGCCCTGGCAGTGCGATTTTGGGCTCCCGGGACCATTTTCAGGCTCTCAGCCCCGGCAGTGCGATTTTGATCTCCCGGCACCCTTTTTGGGCTCCCAGCCCCGGGATTGCGATTTTGGCTTCCAGGACCCTTTTTGGTCTCCCAGGACCCTTTTTTGGTCTCCCAGCCCCGGCAGTGCGATTTTGGGCTCCCTGGACCATTTTGGGGCTCCCAGACCCGGCAGTGCGATTTTGGGCTCCAGGGACCATTTTAAAGCTCACAGCCCCGGCAGTGCAATTTTGGACTCCCCGGACCCTTTTTTGGCTCCCAGCCCCGGGATTGCGATTTTGGGCTTCCGGGACCCTTTTTGGGCAACCAGCCCCGGCAGTGCGATTTTGGGCTCCCGGGACCATTTTCAGGCTCTCAGCCCCGGCAGTGCGATTTTGAGCTCCCGGCACCCTTTTTGGGCTAACAGCCCCGGGATTGCGATTTTGGGCTCCCAGGACCCTTTTTGGGCTCCCAGCCCTGGCAGTGCGATTTTGGGCTCGCTGGACCATTTTGGGGCTCCCAGCCCTGGCAGTGCGATTTTGGGCTCCAGGGACCATTTTAGGGCTCCCGGCCCAGGCAGTGCAATTTTGGGCTTCCAGGACCATTTTTGGGCTCCCAGCCCCGGGATTGCGATTTTTGGCACCCGGGACCACTTTTGGTCTCCCAGCCAAGGAAGTGCGATTTTGGGCTCCCGGGACCCTTTTTGGGCTCCCAGCCCCGGGATTGCGATTTTGGGCTTCCGGGACCCTTTTTGGGCAACCAGCCCCGGGATTGCGATTATGGGCTCCCAGGACCCTTTTTGGTCTCCCGGCTCCGGCAGTGTGACTTTGGAATCCCTGGACCATTTTGGGGCTCCCAGACACGGCAGTGCGATTTTGGGCTCCAGGGACCATTTTAAAGCTCACAGCCCCAGCAGTGCGATTTTGGGCTCCCCGGACCCTTTTTTGGCTCCCAGCCCCGGGATTGCGATTTTGGGCTTCCGGGACCCTTTTTGGGCAAGCAGCCCCGGCAGTGCGATTTTGGGCTCCCGGGACCATTTTCAGGCTTTCAGCCCCGGCAGTGTGATTTTGAGCTCCCGGCACCCTTTTTGGGCTAACAGCCCCGGGATTGCGATTTTGGGCTCCCTGGACCCTTTTTGGGCTCCCAGCCCTGGCAGTGCGATTTTGGGCTCGCTGGACCATTTTGCGGCTCCCAGCCCCGGCAGTGCGATTTTGGGCTCCAGGGACCATTTTAAAGCTCACAGCCCCGGCAGTGCAATTTTGGACTCCCCGGACCCTTTTTTGGCTCCCAGCCCCGGGATTGCGATTTTGGGCTTCCAGGACCCTTTTTGGGCAACCAGCCCCGGCAGTGCGATTTTGGGCTCCCGGGACCATTTTCAGGCTCTCAGCCCCGGCAGTGCGATTTTGAGCTCCCGGCACCCTTTTTGGGCTAACAGCCCCGGGATTGCGATTTTGGGCTCCCAGGACCCTTTTTGGGCTCCCAGCCCTGGCAGTGCGATTTTGGGCTCACTGGACCATTTTGGGGCTCCCAGCCCTGGCAGTGCGATTTTGGGCTCCAGGGACCATTTTAGGGCTCACAGCCCCGGCAGTGTGATTTTGGGATCCCAGGACCCTTTTTGGGATCCCAGCCCCTGCAGTGTGATTTTTGACTCCCAGGACCATTTTCGGGCTCCCAGCCCGGCAATGCAATTTTGGGCTCCATGGGAAAATTTTCGAGACTCCCAGTCCCGGCAGTGTGATTTTGGGCTCCCAGCCCGGCAGTGCGATTTTGGGCTCCCGGGACCATTTTCGGGCTTTCAGCCCCGGCAGTGCGATTTTGGGCTCCCGGGACCCTTTTTGGGCTCCCAGCCCCTGTAGTGCGATTTTGGGCTTCCGGGACCCTTTTTGGGCTCCGAGCCCCGGCAGTGCGATTTTGGGCTTCCGGGACCATTTTCGGGCTCCCAGCCCCGGCAGTGCGATTTTGGGCTCCCGGGACCCTTTTTGGGCTCCCAGCCCCGGGATTGCGATTTTGGGCTCCCGGGACCATTTTCGGGCTCTCAGCCCCGGCAGTGCGATTTTGGGCTCCTGGGACCCTTTTTGGGCTCCCAGCCCTGGGATTGCGATTTTTGGCTCCCGGGACCACTTATGGGCTCCCAGCCAAGAAAGTGCGATTTTGGGCTTCCGGGACCCTTTTTGGGCTCCCAGCCCCGGCAGTGCGATTTTGGGCTCCCGGGACCCTTTTTGGGCTCCTAGCCCCTGCAGTGCGATTTTGGGCTCCCGGGACCATTTTCGGGCTCTCAGCCCCGGCAGTGCGATTTTGGGCTCCTGGGACCCGTTTTGGGCTTCCAGCCCTGTGATTGCGATTTTTGGTTCCCGGGACCACTTTTGGGCTCCCAGCCAAGAAAGTGTGATTTTGGGCTCCCGGGACCCTTTTTGGGCTCCCAGCCCCGGCAGTGCGATTTTGGGCTCCTGGGGCCATTTTTTGGCTCCCAGCCCGGCAGTGCGATTTTGGGCTCCCAGGACCCTTTTTGGGTTCCCAGCCCTGGCAGTGCGATTTTGGGCTCCCCGGACCCTTTTTTGCTCCCAGCCCCGGGATTGCGATTTTGGGCTTCCGGGACCCTTTTTGGGCAACCAGCCCCGGGATTGCGATTATGGGCTCCCAGGACCCTTTTTGGTCTCCCGGCTCCGGCAGTGCGACTTTGGAATCCCTGGACCATTTTGGGGCTCCCAGACACGGCAGTGCGATTTTGGGCTCCAGGGACCATTTTAAAGCTCACAGCCCCAGCAGTGCGATTTTGGGCTCCCCGGACCCTTTTTTGGCTCCCAGCCCCGGGATTGCGATTTTGGGCTTCCGGGACCCTTTTTGGGCAAGCAGCCCCGGCAGTGCGATTTTGGGCTCCCGGGACCATTTTCAGGCTCTCAGCCCCGGCAGTGTGATTTTGAGCTCCCGGCACCCTTTTTGGGCTAACAGCCCCGGGATTGCGATTTTGGGCTCCCTGGACCCTTTTTGGGCTCCCAGCCCTGACAGTGCGATTTTGGGCTCGCTGGACCATTTTGGGGCTCCCAGCCCCGGCAGTGCGATTTTGGGCTCCAGGGACCATTTTAGGGCTCACAGCCCCGGCAGTGTGATTTTGGGCTCCCAGGTCCCTTTTTGGGATCCCAGCCCCTGCAGTGTGATTTTTGACTCCCAGGACCATTTTCGGGCTCCCAGCCCGGCAATGCGATTTTGGGCTCCATGGGACCATTTTCGAGGCTCCCAGTCCCGGCAGTGTGATTTTGGGCTCCCGGGACTCTGTTTGGGCTCCCAGGCCGGCAGTGCGATTTTGGGCTCCCGGGACCATTTTCGGGCTTTCAGCCACGGCAGTGCGATTTTGGGCTCCCGGGACCCTTTTTGGGCTCCCAGACCCTGTAGTGTGATTTTGGGCTTCCGGGACCCTTTTTGGGCTCCGAGCCCCGGCAGTGCGATTTTGGGCTCCTGGGACCATTTTCGGGCTCCCAACCCCGGCAGTGCAATTTTGGGCTCCTGGGACCCTTTTTGGGCTCCCAGCCCCGGGATTGCGATTTTTGGTTCCCGGGACCACTTTTGGGCTCCCAGCCAAGCAAGTGCGATTTTGGGCTCCCTGGACCATTTTGGGGTTCAAAGCCCCGGCAGTGCGATTTTGGGCTCCAGGGACCATTTTCGGGCTCCCAGCCCCAGCAGTGTGATTTTGGGCTCCCGGGACCCTTTTTGGGCTCCCAGCCCCTGTAGTGCGATTTTGGGCTTCCGGGATTCTTTTTGGGTTCCGAGCCCCGGCAGTGCGATTTTTGGCTCCCGGGACCCTTTTTTGGCTCCCAGCCCCGGGATTGCGATTTTGGGCTACCGGGACCCGTTTTGGGCTCCCAGCCCCGGCAGTGCGATTTTAGGCTCCCGGGACCCTTTTCGGGCTCCCAGCCCCGGGATTGCGATTTTGGGCTTCCGGGACCCTTTTTGGGCTCCGAGCCCTGGTAGTTCAATTTTGGGCTCCTGGGACCATTTTCAGGCTCCCAGCCCCGGCAGTGCGATTTTGGGCTCCCGGGACCCTTTTGGGCTCCCGGCCCCTGCAGTGTGATTTTTACCTCCCAGGACCATTTTCGGGCTCCCAGACCCAGAAGTGCGATTTCGAGCTCCTGGGACCATTTTTGGCCTTCCAGGCCTGGAAGTGCGATTTCGAGCTCCCGGGACCACTTTCGTTCTCCCAGACCCGGGGGTGCAGTTTTGAGCTCCTGGGACCATTTTCGGCCTCCTAGGCCTGGGAGTGTGATTTTGAGCTCCCAGGACCAATGTCGGTGCTCCCTGGTCCAGTGCGATTTTTACTTCCTGGGACCATTTTCGGGCTCCCAAGCCCGGGATTGCGATTTTGAGCTCCAGGGACCATTTTCAGGCTCCCAGCCCCGGGAGTGCGATTTTGAGCTCTCGGGCCCATTTTCAGCCTCTCAGGCCCGGGAGTGCGATTTTGAGCTTCCGGGACCATTTCCGGCCTCCCAGGCCCAAGAGTGTGATTTTTCCACCCTGGGACCATTTTAGGTCTCCCATGCCCGGGAAGGCAATTTTTGCCTCCTGGGACCATTTTCGGTCTCCTAGGCCTGGGAGTACGATTTTGGTCTTCCACGCCCGGGATTGCGATTTTGAGTTCCCGGGACCATTTTTGGCCTCCCAGGCCCTGGATTGTGATTTTGAGCTCCCAAGCCCGGGATTGCGATTTTGAGCTCCAGGGACCATTTTCAGCCTCCCAGGCCCGGTAGTGTGTTTTTGAGCTCCCAGGACCATTTTCTGTCTCCCAGGCCCGGGGGTGCGATTTTGAGCTCCCGGGACCATTTTCTGCCTCCCAGGCCCTGGAGTGCGATTTTGAGTTCCCGGGACCATTAACGGCCTCCCAAGCCCGGGATTGCAATTTTGAGATCCAGGGACCATTTTTAGGCTCCCAGACCCGGTAGTGCGATTTTTATCTCCTGGAATCAATTTCAGCCTCTCAGGCCCGGGAGGGTGATTTTGAGCTCCCGGACCATTTTTAGGCTCCCAGCCCTGGGAGTGTGATTTTGAGCTCCCGGGACCATTTTCAGGCTCCCAGACCCGGGATTGCGATTTTGAGCTCCCGGAAATATTTCCAGCCTCTCAGGCTCGGGAGTGCGTTTTTGAGCTCCCAGGACCATTTTCAGGCTCCCAGACCCGGTAGTGCGATTTTTATCTCCTGGAATCATTTTCAGCCTCCCAGACCCGGAAGTGCGATTTCGAGCTCCTGGGACCATTTTTGGCCTCCCAGGCCCGGAAGTGCGATTTCGAGCTCCCGGGACCACTTTCGGGCTCCCAGACCCGGGAGTGCAGTTTTGAGCTCCTGGGACCATTTTCGGCCTCCCAGGCCCGGGAGTGCGATTTTGAGCTCCCAGGACCAATTTCGGTGCTCCCTGGTCCGGCAGTGCGATTTTTACCTCCTGGGACCATTTTCGGGCTCCCAAGCCCGGGATTGCGATTTTGAGCTCCAGGGACCATTTTCAGCCTCCCAGGCCCGGGAGTGCGATTTTCAGCTCCCGGGACCATTTTCAGCCTCCCAGGCCTGGCAGTGCAATTTTTAGCTCCTGGTATAGTTTTTGGCCTCCCAGGACCGGGATTGCGATTTTGAGCTCCCGGGACCATTTTCCGTCTCCCAGGCCTGGCAGTGCGATTTTTAGCTCCTGGAATCATTTTCAACCTCTCAGGCCCGGGAGTATGATTTTGAGCTCCCAGGACCATTTTCGGGCTCCCAGGCCTGGGAGTGCGATTTTGAGCTCTCGAGACCACTTTTGGTCTCCTAGACCCAAGAGTGCGTTTTTGAGCTCCCAGGACCATTTTCAGGCTCCCAGACCCGGTAGTGCGATTTTTATCTCCTGGAATCATTTTCAGCCTCTCAGGCCCGGGAGGATGATTTTTAGCTCCCGGACCATTTTTAGGCTCCCAGCCCTGGGAGTGCGTTTTTGAGCTCCCGGGACCATTTTCAGGCTCCCAGACCTGGGATTGCGATTTTGAGCTCCTGGAAATATTTCCAGCCTCTCCTCCTGGGACCATTTTCGGGCTCCCAAGCCCGGGATTGCGATTTTGAGCTCCAGGGACCATTTTCAGCCTCCCAGGCCCGGGAGTGCGATTTTCAGCTCCCGGGACCATTTCCAGCCTCCCAGGCCTGGCAGTGCAATTTTTAGCTCCTGGTATCATTTTTGGCCTCCCAGACCTGGGATTGCGATTTTGAGCTCCTGGAAATATTTCCAGCCTCTCAGGCCCGGGAGTGTGATTTTGAGCTCCCGGGACCATTTTCGGGCTCCCAGACCCGGAAGTGCGATTTCGAGCTCCTGGGACCATTTTTGGCCTCTTAGGCCCGGAAGTGCGATTTCGAGCTCCCGGGACCACTTTCGTGCTCCCAGACCCGGGGGTGCAGTTTTGAGCTCCTGGGACCATTTTTGGCCTCCTAGGCCTGGGAGTGCGATTTTGAGCTCCCAGGACCAATTTCGGTGCTTCCTGGTCCGGCAGTGCGATTTTTACTTCCTGGGACCATTTTCGGGCTCCCAAGCCCGGGATTGCGATTTTGAGCTCCCGGGACCATTTTCGGGCTCCCAGACCCGGAAGTGCGATTTTGAGCTCCTGGGACCATTTTTGGCCTCCCAGGCCCGGAAGTGCGATTTCGAGCTCCCGGGACCACTTTCGGGCTCCCAGACCCGGGGTGCAGTTTTGAGCTCCTGGGACCATTTTCGGCCTCCTAGGCCTGGGAGTGTGATTTTGAGCTCCCAGGTCCAATTTCGGTGCTCCCTGGTCCGGCAGTGCGATTTTTACTTCCTGGGACCATTTTCGGGCTCCCAAGCCCGGGATTGCGATTTTCAGCTCCCGGGACCATTTTCAGGCTCCCAGCCCCGGGAGTGTGATTTTGAGCTCTTGGGCCCATCTTCAGCCTCTCAGGCCGGGAGTGCGATTTTGAGCTTCCGGGACCATTTCCGGCCTCCCAGGCCCAAGAGTGTGATTTTTCCCCCCTGGGACCATTTTTGGTCTCCCATGCCCTGGAAGGCAATTTTTGCCTCCCGGGACCATTTTCGGTCTCCTAGGCCTGGGAGTACGATTTTGGTCTTCCACGCCCGGGATTGCGATTTTGAGTTCCCGGGACCATTTTTGGCCTCCCAGGCCCTGGATTGTGATTTTGAGCTCCCAAGCCCGGGATTGCGATTTTGAGCTCCCAGGACCATTTTCAGCCTCCCAGGCCCTGAAGTTCGATTTTGAGCTCCCGGGACCATTTTTAGGCTCCCAACCCCGGGAGTGCGATTTTGAGCTCACGGGTCCATTTTCGGCCTCCCAAGCCGGGGGATTGGGATTTTGAGCTCCCGGGACCATTTTCAGCCTCCCAGGCCCGGTAGTGCATTTTTGAGCTCCCAGGACCATTTTCAGGCTCCCAGACCCGGGATTGTGATTTTGAGCTCCTGGGACTATTTTCAGCCTCTCAGGCCTGGGAGTGTGATTTTGAGCTCCCGGGACCATTTTTGGCCTCCCAGGCCCGGAAGTGCGATTTCGAGCTCCCGGGACCACTTTCGGGCTCCCAGACCCGGGGGTGCAATTTTGAGCTCCTGGGACCATTTTCGGCCTCCTAGGCCTGGGAGTGCGATTTTGAGCTCCCAGGTCCAATTTCGGTGCTCCCTGGTCCGGCAGTGCGATTTTTACTTCCTGGGACCATTTTCGGGCTCCCAAGCCCGGGATTGCGATTTTGAGCTCTCGGGACCATTTTCAGGCTCCCAGACCCGGGAGTGCGATTTTGAGCTCTTGGGCCCATCTTCAGCCTCTCAGGCCCGGGAGTGCGATTTTGAGCTTCCGGGACCATTTCCGGCCTCCCAGGCCCAAGAGTGTGATTTTTCCCCCCTGGGACCATTTTCGGTCTCCTAGGCCTGGGAGTACGATTTTGGTCTTCCACGCCCGGGATTGCGATTTTGAGTTCCCGGGACCATTTTTGGCCTCCCAGGCCCCGGATTGCGATTTTGAGCTCCCAATCCCGGGATTGCGATTTTGAGCTCCCAGGACCATTTTCAGCCTCCCAGGCCCTGAAGTTCGATTTTGAGCTCCCGGGACCATTTTTAGGCTCCCAACCCCGGGAGTGCGATTTTGAGCTCACGGGTCCATTTTCGGCCTCCCAAGCCGGGGGATTGCGATTTTGAGCTCCCGGGACCATTTTCAGCCTCCCAGGCCCGGTAGTGCATTTTTGAGCTCCCAGGACCATTTTCAGGCTCCCAGACCCGGGATTGTGATTTTGAGCTCCTGGGACTATTTTCAGCCTCTCAGGCCTGGGAGTGTGATTTTGAGCTCCCGGGACCATTTTTGGCCTCCCAGGCTCGGAAGTGCGATTTCGAGCTCCCGGGACCACTTTCGGGCTCCCAGACCCGGGAGTGCAGTTTTGAGCTCCTGGGACCATTTTCGGCCTCCCAGGCCCGGGAGTGCGATTTTGAGCTCCCAGGACCAATTTCGGTGCTCCCTGGTCTGGCAGTGCGACTTTTACCTCCTGGGGCCATTTTCGGGCTCCCAAGCCCTGGATTGCGATTTTGAACTCCAGGGACCATTTTCAGCCTCCCATTCCCGGGAGTGCGATTTTCAGCTTCCGGGACCATTTTCAGCCTCCCAAGCTTGGCAGTGCAATTTTTAGCTCCTGGCATCATTTTTGGCCTCTCAGGCCCGGGATTGCGATTTTGACCATTTTCCGTCTCCCAGGCCTGGCAGTGCGATTTTTAGCTCCTGGAACTCCGGTTTTTACTACGGTCCTCGATTTTTAACGTGACGGTTCGAACCCTCCGACTTTTACCAGGGCCTTCGACTTTTAGCGTGAGGGCCCTTACCCTCCGACTTTTACCAGGGACCTCAAGTTTTAGCGTTAGGTCCCGAACCCTCGGGCTTTTACCGGGGTCCTCCATTT
>BLSH010311413.1:39371-50276 GCA_018402905.1 Glandirana rugosa
TGACATCGGTCTTGTGTCCATAACATCGGTCCTGTGTCCCTAAAATAGGTCCTGTGTCTCTGACATCGGTCTTGTGTCCATAACATCGGTCCCTGTGTCCTGGATAAAATCCCTGTGTCCTGGCTACAATACCTGTGTTCTGGCTACAGTCTCTGTGTCCTGGATAAAATCCCTGTGTCCTGGCTACAATACCTGTGTTCTGGCTACAGTCTCTGTGTCCTGGCTACAATCCCTGAGTTCTGGCTCCCTGTCCCTGTGTTCTGGCTACAATTCCTTTGATCTGGCTCCCTGTGTTCTGGCTACAATTCCTGTGTTCTGGCTGCTGCATTTGCCACCCTAGGCTTATACTCGGGTCAATAACTTTTCCCAGTTTTTTGTGGTAAAATTAGGTGCCTCGGCTTATATTCGAGACGGCTTATACTCGAGTATATACGGTAATTAGATAACCAGTCCCAAATACCAATGTGTCTTTTCACAACAACACAATATAAAATAGATTTGTCAACTCCCTGTCCCAATACATACCCAATATATGTATACACACAATATAATATATACATGTGCATGTACACACACACACATACATACCTACACATATACACATATATATATATATATATATATATATGTAAAAATACATACACACACATATATAACATACTACAGTGTGCAAGGCGGCCACTTGGGCCTCGGTTCACACTTTCACTAAGTTTTATAAAGTTGATGTGTTTGCATCTTCGGATGCTGCCTTTGGCCGCAAAGTTTTGTAGGCAGCAGTGTAGGCGTGTCTGGCGCCTCCTTAGAGGTTCTGTAGGGTACTGTTGTTAGCGTTTACCCACCCCTCTTTTTGACACAGCTTGGGGACATCCCCACACGTCATGGAGAGCTGCGTCTGTCAGTGAATGATAGGAGAAAAAGGGATTTTATTAAAACTTACCGTAAAATCCTTTTCTCAGAGTTCACTGACAGACGCAGCACCCACCCCTTTGTGCTCTGTTCTCTGTACGGCTTGTGTACGAACTGCTGAGCTATGCTATGGAGGGGGTTTATGTGGGAAGAGAGGACGGCCCCATGGGAGGGGCCAGCTGTTCTTTTCCCTGCCTAGTTAACTCCTAGTGAGACAAGCATAAACCCACACGTCATGGAGAGCTGCGTCTGTCAGTGAACTCGGAGAAAAGAATTTTACAGTAAGTTTTAATAAAATCCCTTTTTTCTGGCGTTCCTGGACATCAGGGAAACTTATCTTCATGTTCCCATTTGTGTCCTTTTGCTGTGGGTGATTCCCATTATCAATTTGTGGCACTTCCCTTCGGTCTGGCCGGCTCCATGGGTTTTCATCAAGATACTGGCTCCGGTGCTGGCTCTGCTGAGACAGAGAGGTGTGGCTGTGGTAGCATAGTCGGGCGATCTGCTCCGGCTCTGGAGGACAATGTTGCTATCTCCCTGGCCTCACAGAGAGACTTCGGTTGGCTGCTCAACCTACAGTAGTCGACACTGACTCCATCCTGTCGCCTGGAATATCTGGGCCTGGTCTTGGACACGGAGCAGACGTAGGTGCTTCTACCTCCGGCTAAGTTGTCGACGCTACAAGCAGCGGTGCGTACTCTGCTGTCACATCAGTGGTCCTCCTTACGGTCCTATATGCGGGTGTTGGTGCTCATGGTTTCGGCCTTCGAGGCGATACCATACGCCCAGAGTCACACCCGACTCCTGCAGTGGGGGTTTCTGCTGCAGTGGGACAAGTCTCCCTTGTCTCTGGATCGGCTGATCATTGGATCATCAGCCCAAGGGGTCATTGACCTGGTGGCTTCGGCAACGACCGTGGAAAATTAGTTCCTTCCGCTGGAATGGTCGATAGTCACGACGGATGCCAGCCTATCGGGCTGGGGGGAGAGTCCTGGGGCAGTTGTCTGCTCAGGGCCGTTGGTCGGTGAAGGAATCTCGCCTTCCAATCAATGTTTTGGAGCTGAGGGCGATCAGGCTCTGCCTCTCCCACTGGTCGGCAAGGCTGCGTGGCCTCCCGGTTCAGGTTCAGTTGGACGACGCCACGGCTGTGGCGTATGTGAACCATCAAGGTGGAACGAGAAGCTCGGCAGCTGCGGCAGCCCACATTCTGAGGTGGGCAGAGATGCAGGTGCCAGCAATCTCGGCCATCTTCATTCCGGGCATAAAAATTGCCAGGTGGACTTTCTCAGTCGCCAGAAGCATGATCAGGGAGAGTGGTCCCTGCATCCGGAGGTGTTCCGCCAGTTATACAAAAGGTGGGGCACGCCAGATGTGTCCAGATTTGATCACAAGGTACAGACCTTTGTGTGCAGGACTAGGGATCTGTTGGCGGTTGCCGCGGTCGCTCTGGTGGCCCCGTGGTCTCGGTACCGGCTTCTGTATGCCTTTCCTCCTCTAAAACATCTACCGCGGCTGTTGCGCAGGATAGCAGTGGAGGGAATCCCAACAATCCTGGTGGCTCAGGATTGGCCTCGCCGACATGGTGAGGATGGTATCAGATGTTCCCTGGCGGCTCCCATGAAGAAGCCATCCTGCACCCTGCTTTACACTCGCTGGCCTTGACGGCCTGGCTCTGGAGTCCCAGGTACTGGGGGATTGGGGTGTCTCTGATTCAGTGATCCCCACCATGCTTAAGGCACGCTAGTGCACTTCGCGCAAGATTTATCATCGCACCTGGAAGGCTTATATTGCCTGGCGGAACCCCCGTTCTTTTTCAGTGACTCGGGTTCTTGCTTTTCTCCAGAAGGGCCTGGATCACAAATTGGCACTGAGTACACTAAAGGGCCAGATTTCTGCTCTGGCAATTCTGTTTCAGCGTCCATTAGACGCATTTGTTGAGCGTACATTTGTACAGGGTGTACGTCATGTGGCTCCTCAGGTACGGTTGCCTTTGGCACCGTGGGATCTGAATTTGGAACATTCGGTACTGCAGAAGCCGCCTTATGAAAACATCAGGGATATTCCCTTACCACTGCTGTCACAAAAGGGTGGCCTTTTTGGTGGCCATTACATTCGCTAGGCGGGTGTCTTAATTGGCAGCTTTGTTTGTAGGTCTCCCCATTGGTCCTACATGGGGATAAGGCGGTGCTGCGACCTTCCCCTTCGTTTCTACCGAAGGTGGTTTCCTCTTTTTGCATTAATGAGGACGTTGTTCTTCCCTCATTGTGTCCGCACCCATCACACCCTAAGGAGATTGCTTTGCTCTCCCTGGATGTAGTGAGGGCTCTGCAAGTGTATTGTCAGCGACGGCTCCTTTTCGGAGGTCGGATGCGCTGTTGGTACTGACGGAAGGCCCGCGCAAAGGTTTGGCGGCCTTGTCTGCGACTGTCTCCCGTCGGATCAGACAGACTGTGACCCGTGTGTATGCTGTTTAGGGCCAAGAGTCCCCTTTTCTGGTCACGGCTCATTCCACCAGGGCAGTTAGTACTTCCTGGGCCTTCAGACACCAAGCATCGGTGTCTCAGGTGTGCAAGGTGGCTACTTGGGCCTCGGTGCACACTTTTGTTAAGTTTTACAAGTTGATGTGTCAGCATCCGCGAATGCTGCGTTTGACCGCAAAGTTTTACAGGCGGCGGTGTAGGCGCGCCTGGCGCCTCACCGAGGAATTCTGTCGGATACAGTTGTTATTGTTTACCCACCCCTCTTTATATGACACTGCTTTGGGACGTCCCCATATGCCATGATTAGAGGTTGCGTCTGTCAATGAACGTAAGAGAAAATAGGATTTTATTAAGAACTTACCGTAAAATCCTTTTCTCTGAGTTCATTGACAGACGCAGCACCCACCCCTCTTTGTGATGTTTGTACAGCTTGTTACGAACTGACGTGCTCGGCAGGGCTGAGGGGTTGTATGCTGAGTAAGGATGGCCCCCTGGGAGGGGCCTGCTTTGCTTTGTCTGTACTTTCGTTCTGCCTAGTTTACTCCTAGTAAGTTGTGCATAAACCCCATATGTCATGATTAGAGGCTGCGTCTGTCAATGAACTCAGAGAGAAGGATTTTATCAGCGGCGGCTGGTGTGGGAGGGGCGCTGGGGCGCCGCCTCCCCGCCGGCAAAAGAGGAAAAAAAAAAGTCAACCCCGCCCACCTGTAGGTGGCGCCGGTACATTGACTTTCTCTTTTTTTCTTTTTTTCGGCTCCTTGGCTGTCACATGACAGCCAAGTAGTGAGCCTATTGGTTGGCATTAAAAGCTATGAGTGTGCGCTGAGCAGGCGCACACTCATAGCTTGATTGGCTGCCCTGAGCCTCCGATCAGGGTGATTGGATGCATGGCCGGGGGCGGGTCACTGTGGCAGCGGAGGTGACTTCTGCTCCCACAGAGACCATGACCGCCCGGGGACCGACGAGGGGGGGACAGCTGCTCTCCGTGTGCCGAACTCTGCAGACCCAGCGCGCTCTCGCATGCCGAATCTCTGCAACATCCTGCCTGCTGGATGGGGTAAGTGTGGGGGGGGCGGGGGTCGACTCTGCAATGTACCCCACCGGTGTCACTGGCTGCAAACTGCCACCACCTGTGTCACTGACTGCAAACTGCCCCCACCTGTGTCACTGGCTGCAAACTGCCCCCACCTGTGTCACTGGCTCCAAACTGCCCCCACCTGTGTCACTGGCTGCATAACTACCCCCACCTGTGTCACTGGCTGCAAACTGTCCCTCTTGTGTCACTGGCTGCAAACTGTCCCTCCTGTGTCACTGTCTGCAAACTGCCCCTCCTGTGTCACTGGCTGCAAACTGCCCCCACCTGTGTTACTGGCTGCAAACTGCCCCTCCTGTGTCACTGGCTGCAAACTGCCCCTCCTGTGTCACTGGCTGCAAACTGCCCTCACCTGTGTTACTGGCTGCAAACTGCCCCACCTGTATCACTGGCTGCAAACTGCCCCTCCTGTGTCACTGGCTGCAAACTGCCCCTCCTGTGTCACTGGCTGCAAAACTGCCCCCACCTGTTTCACTGTATACTGTGCCCTGTGATGAAGAGCTGTATACTGTGCCCTGTGATGCTGAGCTGTATACTGTGCCCTGTGATGCTGAGCAGTATACTGTATCCTGTGATGCTGAGCTGTATACTGTGTCCTGTGATGCTGAGCTGTATACTGTGTTCTGTGATGCTGAGCTGTATACTGTGTCCTGTGATGCTGAGCTGTATACTGTGTCCTGTGATGCTGAGCTGTATACTCCTGACAGAATATGTGGAATACAGGGGACGGAGTGGGTGGATTCTATAAGGGGTGGGGCTTATTAGAAGTAGGAGGGGTCAAAAGGAAGGGAGGGGCCTGGCGCCCCCCCATCCAAAAACGTCACCAGCCGCCACTGGAGTTTATGGTAAGTTCTTAATAAAATCCTATTATTGTATAAAACCAAATACAGCACACCAAACCCATCTGTATAGTAGAGGATATTTAAAATAAATAAAGTTCATAATTATTGCACAAAACCTCCCAGCCGGAAAGACAAGAGTCTTGCAGCAGGAAGATGAAGCACCACACTGAGTGTCCCCTTCACCAAAAACTGATTGCTTCGCTCACCTCTAGGAAGTGGCCCCTGAACTTACAGATGGTCAAATACGCTTGTACCCACTTGCCCGAGTCAGGGCTACACCTCCAAGATCCAGTCAGCTCCCGCACTCTCTCCATAAATAGGAACAGGTTCCCCAAATGTAAATTATATAAAAAAGAGGGGATCTAAGTGATCTCCGTATGCTTGTTAACTAAATGTTTTATTAAAAATTAATTTTAAACTCACATGTAGCCTGACCCGGGCAAGTGGGTACAAGCATATTTGACCATCTGTTAGTTCAGGGTTCACTTCCTAGAGGTGAGTGAAGCGATCAGTTTTTTGTGAAGGGGACACTCAGTGTGGTGCTTCATCTTCCTGCTGACTCACAGACCTTCATTGGTGGTAGGTAGAAACAAAAAAATGCTCCTATGTCAGTTGTCCATAGCAATTAAAAATGACCTTACATTGGAGATCAGTAGGAGCAAAATAGTGCCCCTAAGTGGGTGTTCAGAATGAGTAAAAAAATATGTCTATGTTGGCAGTCAATAGGAGTAAAACATTAATCTACTGCATGTTGGTGGTCAGGTTCAGTAAAAAATATATATATATATTTTCTTTGGTGATAAGTCAGAGTAAAAAAATGCCCCTATGTTGGTGGTCATTAGGAGTAAAAAATATCCCTTCGTTCGTGGTTAGCATGAGCAAAAAATGCCCCTACATTGGTGGTCAGTAGAAGTAAAAAATGCCCCTACATTGGTGGTCAGTAGAAGTAAAATATGCCCCTACATTGGTGGTCATTAGAAGTAAAAATTGCCCCTACATTGGTGGTCATTAGAAGTAAAAAATGCCCCTACATTGGTGGTCAGTAGAAGTTAAAAATGCCCCTACATTGGAGGTCAGTAGAAGAAAAAAATGCCCCTACATTGGTGGTCAGTAGAAGTAAAAATGCCACTACATTGGTAGTCAGTAGAAGTTAAAAATGTCCCTACATCGGTGGTCAGTAGAAGTAAAAAATGCCCCTACATTGGTAGTCAGTAGAAGTAAAAAATGCCCCTACATTGGTGGCCAGTATAAGTAAAAAATGCCCCACACATTGGTGGTCATTAGAAGTAAAAAAAATGCCCCTACTTTGGAGGTTAGTAGAAGTAAAATATGCCCCTACATTGGTGGTCATTAGAAGTAAAAAATGCCCCTATATTGGATGGTCAGTATAAGTTAAAAATGCCCCTACATTGGAGGTCAGTAGAAGTAAAAAATGCCCCTACGTTGGTGGTCAGTAGAAGTAAAATATGCCCATACATTGGTGGTCAGTAGAAGTAACAAATGTCCCTACATTGGTGGTCATTAGAAGTAAAAAATGCCCCTACATTGGTAGTCAGTAGAAGTAAAATATGCCCCTACATTGGTGGTCATTAGAAGTAAAAATTGCCCCTACATTGGTGGTCATTAGAAGTAAAAAATGCCCCTACATTGGTGGTCAGTAGAAGTTAAAAATGCCCCTACATTGGTTGTCATTAGAAGTAAAAAATGCCCCTACATTGGTGGTCAGTATAAGTTAAAAATGTCCCTACATCGGTGGTCAGTAGAAGTAAAAAATGTCCCTACATCGGTGGTCAGTAGAAGTAAAAAATGCCCCTACATTGGTGGCCAGTATAAGTAAAAAATGCCCCCACATATTGGTGGTCATTAGAAGTAAAAAAAATGCCCCTACTTTGGAGGTTAGTAGAAGTAAAAGTGCCCCTACATTGGTGGTCATTAGAAGTAAAAAATGCCCCTACATTGGTGGTCAGTAGAAGTAAAATATGCCCATACATTGGTGGTCAGTAGAAGTAACATATGTCCCTACATTGGTGGTAATTAGAAGTAAAAAATGCCCCTACATTGGTTGTCATTAGAAGTAAAAAATGCCCCTACATTGGTGGTCAGTAGAAGTAAAAATGCCCCTACATTGGTAGTCAGTATAAGTTAAAAATGTCCCTACATCGGTGGTCAGTAGAAGTAAAAAATGTCCCTACATCGGTGGTCAGTAGAAGTAAAAAATGCCCCTACATTGGTGGCCAGTATAAGTAAAAAATGCCCCCACACATTGGTGGTCATTAGAAGTAAAAAAAATGCCCCTACTTTGGAGGTTAGTAGAAGTAAAAGTGCCCCTACATTGGTGGTCATTAGAAGTAAAAATGCCCCTACATTGGAGGTCAGTAGAAGTAAGAAATGCCCCTACATTGGAGGTCAGTAGAAGTAAAAAATGCCCCTACATTGGTGGTCAGTAGAAGTAAAATATGCCCATACATTGGTGGTCAGTAGAAGTAACATATGTCCCTACATTGGTGGTCATTAGAAGTAAAAAATGCCCCTACATTGGTGGTCAGTAGAAGTAAAATATGCCCCTACATTGGTGGTCATTAGAAGTAAAAATTGCCTCTACATTGGTGGTCATTAGAAGTAAAAAATGCCCCTACATTGGTGGTCAGTAGAAGTTAAAAATGCCCCTACATTGGTTGTCATTAGAAGTAAAAAATGCCCCTACATTGGTGGTCAGTAGAAGTAAAAAATGCCCCTACATTGGTGGCCAGTATAAGTAAAAAATGCCCCCACACATTGGTGGTCATTAGAAGTAAAAAAAATGCCCCTACTTTGGAGGTTAGTAGAAGTAAAAGTGCCCCTACATTGGTGGTCATTAGAAGTAAAAATGCCCCTACATTGAGGTCAGTAGAAGTAAAATATGCCCATACATTGGTGGTCAGTAGAAGTAAAAATTGCCCCTACATTGGTGGTCATTAGAAGTAAAAAATGCCCCTACATTGGTGGTCAGTAGAAGTTAAAAATGCCCCTACATTGGTTGTCATTAGAAGTAAAAAATGCCCCTACATTGGTGGTCAGTAGAAGTAAAAATGCCCCTACATTGGTAGTCAGTAGAAGTTAAAAATGTCCCTACATCGGTGGTCAGTAGAAGTAAAAAATGCCCCTACATTGGTGGTCAGTAGAAGTAAAATATGCCCATACATTGGTGGTGAGTAGAAGTAACATATGTCCCTACATTGGTGGTCATTAGAAGTAAAAAATGCCCCTACATTGGTGGTCAGTAGAAGTAAAATATGCCCTTACATTGGTGGTCATTAGAAGTAAAAATTGCCCCTACATTGGTGGTCATTAGAAGTAAAAAATGCCCCTACATTGGTTGTCATTAGAAGTAAAAAATGCCCCTACATTGGTGGTCAGTAGAAGTTAAAAATGCCCCTACATTGGTTGTCATTAGAAGTAAAAAATGCCCCTACATTGGTGGTCAGTAGAAGTAAAAATGCCCCTACATTGGTAGTCAGTAGAAGTTAAAAATGTCCCTACATCGGTGGTCAGTAGAAGTAAAAAATGTCCCTACATCGGTGGTCAGTAGAAGTAAAAAATGCCCCTACATTGGTGGCCAGTATAAGTAAAAAATGCCGCACACATTGGTGGTCATTAGAAGTAAAAAAAATGCCCCTACTTTGGAGGTTAGTAGAAGTAAAAGTGCCCCTACATTGGTGGTCATTAGAAGTAAAAATGCCCCTACATTGGAGGTCAGTAGAAGTAAGAAATTCCCCTACATTGGTGGTCAGTACAAGTAAAAATGCCCCTACATTGGTAGTCAGTAGAAGTTAAAAATGTCCCTACATCGGTGGTCAGTAGAAGTAAAAAATGCCCCTACATTGGTAGTCAGTAGAAGTTAAAAATGCCCCTACATCGGTGGCCAGTATAAGTAAAAAATGCCCCACACATTGGTGGTCATTAGAATTAAAAAAAATGCCCCTACTTTAGAGGTTAGTAGAAGTAAAATATGCCCCTACATTGGTGGTCATTAGAAGTAAAAATTGCCCCTACATTGGTGGTCATTAGAAGTAAAAAATACCCCTATATTGGTGGTCAGTAGAAGTTAAAAATGCCCCTACATTGGAGGTCAGAAGAAGTAAAAATACCCCCACATTGGTGGTCATTAGAAGTAAAAAATGCCCCTACATTGGTGGTCAGTAGAAGTTAAAAATGCCCCTACATTGGAGGTCAGAAGAAGTAAAAATGCCCCTACATTGGTGGTCAGTAGAAGTAAAATATGCCCATACATTGGTGGTCAGTAGAAGTAACAAATGTCCCTACATTGGTGGTCATTAGAAGTAAAAAATGCCCCTACATTGGTAGTCAGTAGAAGTAAAATATGCCCCTACATTGGTGGTCAGTAGAAGTAAAATATGCCCCTACATTGGTGGTAATTAGAAGTAAAAATTGCCCCTACATTGGTGGTCATTAGAAGTAAAAAATGCCCCTACATTGGTGGTCAGTAGAAGTTTAAAATGCCCCTACATTGGTTGTCATTAGAAGAAAAAAATGCCCCTACATTGGTGGTCAGTAGAAGTAAAAATGCCCCTACATTGGTAGTCAGTAGAAGTTAAAAATGTCCCTACATTGGTGGCCAGTATAAGTAAAAAATGCCCCACACATTCGTGGTCATTAGAAGTAAAAAAAATGCCCCTACTTTGGAGGTTAGTAGAAGTAAAAGTGCCCCTACATTGGTGGTCATTAGAAGTAAAAATGCCCCTACATTGGAGGTCAGTAGAAGTAAGAAATGCCCCTACATTGGTGGTCAATAGAAGTAAAAAATACCTCTACATTGGTGATCAGTAGAAGTAACAAATGCCCCTACATTGGTAGCCAGTAGAAGTAAAAATGCCCCTAAATTGGTGAGGCTCTAATTGGCTTCAAAAAAGGGCGAGCTTGAGGCACAGAGCACTATGCCCTAAACCCACCTAGTTGTATGACAACAGCGAGTTAATATTTGCTATTGTCTTCCTTATTCTCCCTCTGGCCAATCAGGGAGTGGCCTTGAGACCCATCACCAGATTGGCCGAGAAGAGAAGCGATCCTATTGGCCCCCCGAAGAGGAGGAGGAGGGAGTAGATGCAGGGTGAAGCTGCCGCCCAGAGGAATCGCTGCTGTGACCTAGATTGGGTAAGTGCAGGACTGGTGACCGACCAACCGACCGGGGGGTATACCACCAGCCACCACTGGTGGTCAGTAGAAGTAAAAAAATGCCCCTACATTGGTGGTCAGTGGAAGTAATAAATGGCCCTGCATCAGTGGGAGGGATGGTGCCAAATCTTCAGTGTCAGTGGGGTTTGGAAAGCCCTCCTCTAGCATTAGTGTCAGCGGGGTTAGTTAAATAATCCCACAGTATTGGCATTAGTAGGGGTAATAAAAGAATTTCCCCCCCCCCCCAAGCCCCCCGGTTATCCTAGCGAAGAGAAGAGCCGGTTAGACCACTACCCAGAGTTCCGGTGAGGGACTAACCGGTCTCCCTCTTATTCCTTCTGTTATCGTTTATAATTGAGCGACAACAGTATGTTGATCCACCCAAATCCCGTATCACGAGACACGGAGTTCG
>BLSH010311413.1:67753-80203 GCA_018402905.1 Glandirana rugosa
CTTATTTTTGTCTAAATAACTCACTAATATTTTTAATCTGTGGTGTATACGTATATACCACAAAATGTTTTTCATAGACTGTATGTATTTTAATGGGATTTAATGGTGGTTTTTTGGAATAAAGGAGAGAGTTCCTATTTTGTCGAACTGCTCGATTATATGCTTCCCTCAAAACTGTCTTACTGTAGCCTCTCTGCCGTAAGCGTTCTCGCAATTCAGCTGCCTGTTTAAAGAAATCCGAATCATGTGTACAATTGCGTCGTAATCGGATGTATTGAGCATAGGGTATGCTCCGAATTAGTGGGCATTCCTCTGTGGGCAATTACCATACAAAGTGATGATGCATTGTGTGTACTGGTGTATATATACTAAATTATGTCCCACGAGGATCTCTGTTTTGGTGGTAATTTAGGGTAATTTTATGTATGTCAGATACTTTTTGTAAAACACCATATATGCATATGTGGTGTCTAATTTTTATAATCACTCAATAAATCTGTTTTTATTCAATATCTGTGTACGTGCCGACAAAGTCCATTTTTCTTTGTTTTTTAAAACATTCAATTGTCTAAATATTTGGGACGTGGCACAAGGAATTACAATTTTCAGGGGTCCTCCTGGCCATCGCAGGACACCCACAACTACTTACTATTTGGTGGTATTTGATCACCTCTGTGGTTTTTATTTTTTGCGCTATAAACAAACAAAGAGAGACAATTTTGCAAAAAAAAAAATATATTTCTTACTTTTTGCTAAAATACATATCCAAAAAATATATATAAAAAATCAAATTTATTCATCATTTTTGGCCGATATGTATTCTTCCTCATATTTTTGGTAAAAAAAAATCGCAATCGGCGTATATTGATTGTTTTGCGCAAAAGTTGCCACATTTACGAACGATGAGAACTAATTTATGGGGCTTTTATTTTTTTTTAATTTCTTACTAGTAATGGTGGCGATCTGCGATTTTCGTTTGTTTGTTTATAATTTATATTTATTACATTTTAAGAAGAAAACGTTTTTACAATATACATTCAAGGGAGGGGTCCATTAACAATATCATAGGTAGAAGGGTACCATTTTTATCGTCAAGGATACATTTACGGAGTGAACTATTGTTGTAGGATCAAGAAGAAGTCCCCTTTAATCCTAAAAAATTGCATATCCTCCTTCTATCCCATGTACTCTACCCATCTAAATCTATAATGTCGTTTCTTACGTGACATTCCCATTCTGTGCACTTCCCAAGGATCTGCGATTTTTAGCGGTACTGCGACATTGCAGCGGATTTTTCGGACACTTTTGACACTTTTTTGGGACCATTGGCATTTATACAACGATCAGTGCTATGAAAATGCACTGATTACTGTGTAATTGTCACTGGCAGGGAAGGGGTTAACACTAGGGGGCGATCAAAGGGTTCACTGTGTTCCCTTGGATGTGTTACTAACTGTGTGGGGGCTGGGCTGACTGGGGGGGGGGGGGAGTGATTGTGGCTCCCATATACAGGGAACAGAAGATCACTTTCCTTCTAGCCTTCTGTCTGAGCTCCCCTGTGTGCCCACCTTCCCTCCTCTACTCTGCTGCCAGCTGCTGCTGTGGACACAGGGGGATTGTTTCAGCATAGAGGGCAAGGAAGCCAGTAAATATGACCTTTTTACCAGCCCTTTCCTTTCCTAAATGAACACAGTGGGGCTGTGTTGCCAACCGTCCATAAATTTACGGACAGCCAGTAAAAACAGGGCAGTTTTTTGGGTGTCCGTAAAAGTCCGTAGCAGCCGAAAAGTGCCAGTAAAAACGGTGGCCATCGGCTCCGGTCAGAGCTGTGCATGTGCAATTATTGCATATGCAATTCCTGAGCGGCGAGTGAGAAGATCCGATCCTGACCCTGAGACGAATTGGACGACCCCTCCTCCTGCTGCCAGCTAGCGCCACTGCCCAGCCCATCCGCCCTCAAATGAGGTTACTGTATTTTCCCGCCACACCACCTCCAGCCAGCACCTGACCACCTGAGACACTCTGGATGGATGGATCCTCCTGATTCCTGCCTGCCTCCCTGCTCTGGCTGACCCAGCAGCCCTCCTGGTGACAGTGGTGAGTGCAGTAGCTTCCTCTTCAAGGCAGCCAAAAAGAGTCGGGACAGTGAGTGTGCGACTGTTTGACTCCCACACTGTCTCTGCTCACTCTGATAGACAGCCACGAGCCAGGCTGCAGGAGTCTCTCTCTCTTAGTGTGCACTGTATGAGTGCAGTGTGCGCTGGATAAGTGGCAGAAGGTAATGGAAGGACGGTGTAATGGAAACAGCAGGTGATGGGGATGATGTGATGGAGATGGAGGGATGGTGACAGGAAGTGATGGGGGGGCATTGTGTGATGGAGACAAGAGGTGATGGAGGGATGGAGACGGGGGGGGTGATGGAGATGATGGGTGATGGAGGGATGGAGACTGGAGGGATAAAAACAGGAGGTGATGGAGGCAGGAGGTCTTTAGAAGTGGGGACCTAAATTCTGGTGATCCTGGTGGCTACCAGGGATTCCACCTCACTTTCTGTGGTGGTTATGGAACAGAAATTAAGGGGAAATCTCTACAATTTGACATGGGTGACAAAACTGATAGACTAAATAATCTGCTCTTATTATATTGAAAATAACAGAAATATGTTTTTTTTACCTTGCTATCTACCTTAAATCACATTGTTATTTGCACAGTGTGCTTGCTTGTGGCCTAAATACTGAAATTTGAACTGAAAACTGTAATTTTGTAAAATGCTAGTAAAAACTTGGCTGTGCCAGTAAATTTTGGGTGTCGTGTCAGTAAATTTCAATCTGGTAGGTTGGCAACACTGCAGTGGGGTTGATTTACTAAAGGCAAATCCACTTTGCGCCACAAATTCACTGCTAGTGCTCCACAAGTACACTTGGAAGTGCAGTCGCTGTAGAACTGAGGGGAAGATCTGAAATGAGGGGAAGCTCTGCTGATTTTATCATCCAATCATGTACAAGTAAAAATGCTGTTTTTTATCTTCCTTGCTGGTCCGCCTCGGATCTACAGCGACTGCACTTCCAAGTGCACTTGTGGAGCACTAGCAGTGCACTTGTGGAGCAAAGTGGATTTACCTTTAGTAAATGAACCCCAGTGAGTAATCGGTACCGATCTCTCCTGTATCAATTCATCACTGAAGCATAGTAAGCTGTGTTTTGTCTGTTTAGACCTCTGATGTTTCAACAAATCTCCCCCAACAGGCCAGTTAAAAAATGTTTAAAAATAAATAAAAATAATATTCTAAAAAAAAACAAATTTGAAAAAAGAATTTGGAAAAAAATAAGCACTCATTCAAATGTGCTTTGCTCTCTGAAGAGCAGACAGAATTTGGATGGCTCTTCAGGGAGCATTTGACAGGCGGTGAGGAGGAATATGACCTTATCACCATCTGCTTTAACCCTGCACTAGTACACCACAACTGCATGCAGAGCAGTGCTATTCACCTAAATGGGTCTTGTTTGATGGGGATATGATTTTTGCCATGGTTGTGAAGCACAGCGTTGCGATCGGGGCATTTTAGCAAAAGTATTATTTGATATATTCAAAGGGGGGGGGGGCCTGTCAAGTAGGCTGTATGGGGCTCCGAGATTTCTAACAGGAGCCTGTTGGATCCAGGTAAGTAAGTATGCATCTGTTGAGTGGGAGGGTAGGTTATGTCAGGAGAAAGGGTAACTTACCCTTCAAGTTGAGTAGGTTAGCTCAGCACATGAGGATTCTGATAATCAAAAACACTGTGTACCAGTGTTTTTCAACTCCAGTCCTCAAGGCACACCAACAGGTCATGTTTTCAGGATTTCCATGAGTTTGCACAGGTGCCTTAGTAATTACCACAGCTGTTTCATCTGAGGGAAATCCTGAAAACATGACCTGTTGGTGTGCCTTGAGGACTGGAGTTGAAAAACACTGCTGTGTACAATGCTAATGCGTTTCACACTAAAATTTATAGTAATAGCAAGGGATTATTTGAATGATTCAGATCACCCAATAAGTAATTGTAGAATATACTGTATCAAAAATTTGAACATATTCCACAAATACTGCAGAATGCAATTAGATAAATGTGCTAATTTGCTAAAGTTTCCCTGTACGGTCTCCATAGAAGCTTGCTGTATCTCCAACAAGCCCCATGACCTACAGCAAAATGAAAAACATTTCAACAAACCATTTCTCTGCTTTTCTATCTTCGCATTCAAGCTTGATTGTATCTGTCTCATTTGTTGATCCAAAGTACTGATTTGCCTTTTCAGCTCTTCAATTGCTAAGGAAAGACAAGATGATACTAGGTAAAGTCTTCATAGCACAATGTCTTTTTGTGCCATCATTTGTGCACTCTTCAATGTGGACAGCTTATGATGTTGTCACCCTCGAATGAACAAGGTGACCCCATCTTCTTCTCCACCCTACCAAGAAATAGTCCGAAGAAAAAGAGTCACAGTACGGAAATAGAAAAGTCTTACTAAGAGACAGTTTAGTGGTCTTTAGAATATCATTTTAGGTAAGAACTAAAAGAAACATACAGTATCTGGGTGGAATATTCATAGGTCGGGCAAGCATCATCTTACATCTGTGGGCAACCTAAGGTTACCCAAAGACATAGAATGGTTGTCCAAATGGTCAAACTATACAAGAGCACTTCATAAACAAGTAAGATGACAGTGGGAAGCACAGCAATGTGGTTTGGAGAGGAAAAAAGTGGAAACACTAACAAAATAATGACTGGAAAATACCAAAAATGCAATATAAGGGCATATTAAATTGAATTTACCTATTCCTATTATCTCAAATTTAGCAAGACATATGACATATGGGGAAGGCTTTGTGGCTATCTCCAATCAGCTGTGAGTTGACATGGTGTTCTGTGGGGGCAGGACATGGCAAAACACCTTTCTGTCAAGGGATATTTTAACAGAAAGGAACATTTACGTTAAGGATGTTAAAAGCAGTCAAGCTGAAAAAGGAGAAGGAAAGATACACTATATTGTCAAAAGTATTGGGACGTCTGCCTTTACACGCACATGAACTTTAATGGCATCCCAGTCTTAGTCCATAGGGTTCAAAAGTTGGCCCACCGTTTCATCCCAACGGTATTCTATCGGGTTGAGGTGAAGACTCTTTGCAGACCAGTTCAGTTCCTCCACCCCAAACTCGCTCTTCCATGTCTTTATGGACCATGCTTTGTGTACTGGTGCACAGTCATGTTGGAACAGGAAGGGGCCATCCCCAAACAGTTCCCTCAAAGTTGTGAGCATGAAATTGTCCAATTGTCATTGGAACTAAGGGGCCAAGCCCAACCCCTGAAAAACAACCCCATACCATAACCCCCCCCCCCCAAATCATTTGGAGGGGTGGCCCAATACTTTTGGCAATAGAGTGTGGATGAGTGAGTTTGGGGTGGAGGAACTTGACTGGCCTGCACAGAGTCCTGACCTCAACCCTATAGAACACCTCTGGGATTAATTACAGCGGAGACTGCAAGCCAGGCATTCTCGTCCAACATCAGTGCCTGACCTTACAAACGCACTTCTGGAAGAATGGTCAAATATTTCCATAGACACACTCCTAGACCTTATGGACAGCCTTCCCAGAAGAGTTGAAGCTGTTATAGCTGCAAAGGGTGGGCCAACTCAATATTGAACCCTATGGACTAAGACGCCATTAAATTTCATGTGCGTGTAAAGGCAGGCGCCCCAATACTTTTGTCAATATGGTATATATTGGCTTCATTAAAACTACAATATGCTGTCAAAGAAGACACAAAATCATTGCAAATGCCATAGGTGATATGCTGGGAAACCCCAATATAAGGTGAAATTATAGGAATGTGTCCTATTTAGCAGTTTTATTCCAAACTAGATATATTAAAAACACCTTCAACACATTTTGTAGCTGCCAAGACCACTTCATCAGGTAGGTGTGTGCTTCCTCTCTTATACATGAAAGCAAATATGAACTGCTCTGTCCTCAATCATGGTGGTCTGTAGGATTTTGACCCTTTCTTTGATAATCCATATAAGCAAAGACTATCCCTTTAATATTACCATTCATGATTTTACTAGTTACTCATTTTTTGTTTTGTTTTTTTTGGGGGGGGGGGGGGGCGAACGAAGTTCGATCTGATATCCCATACATAAGTCTTTCCTACTTCTTTTTTTGTCCTTCTCATTTTTGTACTCACCCAGATAGCTGTGCCAAAAATAAATGATCCGCAATACAATTGTGTAAAGTTATGAAATGGTCTTGCTTGAGAAAAAAATTTTCAGTAATCAAAACTTCTAATAAACGAATGAACATATGTTTAGAGCTAAAGCCCAACAGAACCTTTAGATTAAATCAGCTAGCTACATTCTAGTTGTATCAAACCAAAAGGAGTCCAATGTTCTACAATGTGTTTAGCTTCTAAAGCTGCCACAGCCTGAGTAGAAAAGCCTGCCCCCCAGCTGACATGCTGCAGAGAAGGGCCCATGCTCTCTGCATGGTATCAATGATCTTTTCTGCAGTGGTCCAACCTGCCCCCTGCTGAGTCAGACCCGTAGCTCTGCAATCAGGAAAGCTCATGCTTCCTGCAGATTGAAGAGCTATAGCTGTAATTCAGCAAGGGATCGATGCTTCCCCACAGAGAGCAGGGGTCCCCTTCAGCAGCATGCTGGCAGGGAACAGGATTTTCTATTCAGCTGTGGTTCATTTAAAGAAATGTACTATAGGTCTTTGCACAGTTCACACAATCTTGCTAGGATGATAGACCAGATTGAACCTACGTTTTTTTAATTTTAACCACCCTCCATATATTGTTCAATTTAAAGGTGATGAGAACATAGACTTTATTTGGCTAATATGTGGTTAGAGAGTCTTCTTCAGTATTACATAAGCATTCATATGATCTAGACCAGGGTTTCTCAACCAGGGTTCCGTGGAACCCTAGGGTTCCTCCAGAGGTTGCTGGGGGTTCCTTGAGCGATGGTCAATTTCTACCTCTCAGGTAAATTCCCAATGATACCATTGATCTTTTTAGCTATCTGTAAGGAGGGAATTCTTCCCAATGACCACAAGTGTAGGGAGCATTCTTCCCACTGACCATCACACCAATGTATCATGAGTTGTAGATTTTTAATTTTTAGCAGGGGTTCCCCGAGAACGGAGAATTATTTCAAGAGTTTCTCGGTGTTGGAAAGGTTGAGAAAGGCTGATCTAGACATTTTTATCTTTTTTTTTCATTTGAGTTGCAACCTTAATATCTTCAACTAAATGAAAATGGATTCATTTATCTACTTTCACAGACAGCCTTTTTCTTTTACCTGAATTTGCACTGTCTCCTCTTTCTCCTTTTGTTCCTGGTGGCCCTTGTGCACCCGTTGATCCAGGTGGTCCAGCAACCCCCGCAGGTCCCTGTGGTCCTGTAAGCCCATGTGGCCCTGCTGGTCCTGGGTAATCAAGTTAATACATTTAATGTCAGAGTTTATGCTTAAAAATGAAAACACACCTTTAAAGCTACAATTAAGTGCTGTACATCATTTGCTTAACCACTTAAGCCCCAGGAGGATTTACCCCCTTCCTGACCAGGCCATTTTTTGCGATATGACACTGCGATACTTTAACCAACAATTGCTCGGGCTTGCAATGCTGTAATGATAAAATTGATGTCCTTTTTTTCCCACAAATAGAGCTTACGTTTGGTGGTATTTGATCACCTCTGCATTATTTATTTTTTGCTCTATAAACAAAAAAAGACTGTCAACTTTGATTAAAAAAACCCTAATATTTTTTTATTTTCTGCTATAATACATTTCCAAAAAATATATATATAAAAAACAAATGTATTCATCAGTTTAGGCCATTATGTATTCTTCTACATATTTTTGGTAAAAAAAATCCCAGTGGCGATCAAAGGGTTAAGTGTGTCCTAGGGAGGTGCTTTTTAACTATGGGGGAGTGGATTGACTGGGAATACAGAGAGATCGCTGTTCCTGATCACAAGGAACAGACAATATCTCTCTACTCCTCTGACAGAATGGGGATCTGCCTTGTTTACATAGGCAAACTCCGTTCTGCCTCTATGTAGCACAATTGCAGGTGACCGCTGGACATCGCGGCCACCTGCCACGTGCATCGGGTCCGGGGCTGTATCTATTACGTGAACCGCAATACCGGTAAGGAGATTCGCGTAATAGAGCCCCCTTGCCGCAGTATAACTGCGGCAGACGGTCTTAAAGTGGTTAAAGTAGAACTATGGGCATAACTTTTTCTTAATTTTGGATAGAGTAAGGGAGGGTTATAATCTCTGTTAGATTTGTTTTCACCATCTGTGTCCCATTGGGGAGATTTCCCTTCATTTCCTGTCCCATAGCCAAACAGGAAGTGAGAGGAAATCCCTGCAAATTAATGTAATTTCTTGGGGACCCTAGGTCACCAGAACTAGTGTCCCAATTGGAAGATTTACACTCTATTACTTTGCTGGGGACAAACCAAAATTGGTGATTCTCTTTTACTTTCAATGATAATGGTAAACAGGGCAAATAGAGAGGATGAATCTCCCTAATTTGAACACAAGCAGAAAAAAAGCCTTACAGGTGTTCTAGTCCCTTTTTTTCTGTTTTGCCTTTAGTTATACTTTAAGGATTGCTAAAACAAAATTTAGCCAATAACTATCTATTGTCTGTAGATCTTTAATTTAACAAAGAATGGCACATTTGTAAAGCAAGTTTTGCAACTTCACAATTTGGGGCATTTTTAAATTTAACTTTGCATCCAAATTTCTGCATTTCCAAAACTTTTTGGTGAGGAGTTTTGTGAAACTGCCCCAATTGAAATAGTTCAAATTATTTAAACTGCTCCACAAATCCTTACCTAGTGATAGTTGCTTTATGAACCTGGAGGTGGCTGCTCTGTGGATCTGGAGAAGACAGTGCCAAGGTCCTGGAATCATCTACTCTTGGGACCTGGAGATGGCAGTGCTGAGGTCCTGAAGTAGTCTGCTCTATGGACCTGGAAGTAGCTACTTTATCGACATGGAGGTGAATATGTCATGGTTCTGGAAGTAGCTGCTCTGTAGACTTGGAGATGCCTGTTTTATAGACCAAGAGGTGGCTGCCCCATGGACTTGAAGGTAACCGCTCTATGAACGTGTAGGTGACTATTTCATGGACCTGGCGGTTTCATTACTATGGTCATGGAAGTAGCTGCTCTGTGGACTAGTTGGTGGCTATTTTAAGGACCTAAAGGTGGCAGCTCTATAAACCTGGAGATGGCTGTTCTATTGACCTAGAGTTGATTGCTCAATGGACCTGGAGGTGGCTGAAAGAATTTTCAACTTCTTGCTAAGTGTATTTATGCATTTGAAGGTATTAAACTAGTTTCCTTCAAACCTGTTTCTCCCTTTTCCCCTCTTTCTCCATCTGTTCCGTTTATGCCCGGTAAGCCATCCTTTCCAGGAGCTCCACATGTGATAATAGAGTAGGCATTCTCATCTGGGTCATAGCACACTTGGGTGGCTGGTGTCACTAAAGTCACAGAGTGCAGAAGCACACTGAGAACAATCACAATTTGCATATTCCACATTTTTTTAGTCTGTAGAGGAGAAAGAACAATTTTATTATTTACAGCCAAAAAAATATACACTCAAGACTGCAGACAATCATGCTCTGAAAGAGAATATACAGTGGACCTATAAGGACCTGGTTATGGGGGCATGATCTCACTATCCTAAAGCCTGCCATAGGCGGTTCGAATATCGGCAGTGGGAACTGGAGGAGATTCAAACCATGTATGGGCAGGCTGAATGTACGCAAGTTGATCGATCAATCAACTTAGGTACAACCAGCCATGTCGGATTTTACATGGCATTATTGCTAGCGGCTGTTTTAGCCACTAGCAATAATCAACATGTTCTTACGGCGGGGCCAACTCCATTGTTGCAGGAAAGAAAATTGCTCCGTCTTGGGCCAGCCTAAGGCTCCTATCCATGCCATCTTTTAGATATGTTTCACTCAGACAGGCACTTCAGGTTTTGTTTAATATTGGAGGAAAGAATAGAGATCATAAAATGTATCTAACCTCTCCAATGAATGTTTACTGCTGAGAATGGTCAGCCAGGAGTGGATCGTCGTGATATCAGTTGGTGCTGAAATGTCACTCAGTCTGGGCAAAATGCCACTGCTATGTGCAACCCTCATATTGGGGTTGATTTACTTAAACTGGAGAGTGCAAAATCTGGTGCATCTGGGCATGGTAGCCAATCAGCTTCTAACTTAAGCTTGTTCAATAAAGCTTTGACAAAAAAAAAACTGGAAGCTGATTCTTATTTTATTGAATAGCATTTAGTGGCTAACAATGCCCCTATTCCAGCACCCACATTAAGATTCTGCACAGACAACAGCTGGAGGTCTGCAGAGAAAGTAGTGGAAACTTAAATACAGTCTCTGTCAAGTTTTTATTGTTTTTTTTTACAGTCTCCATTGTGTAATTTCCCTTAATTTTCTGTTTGATCACCAGGACATTGGGGCAAAGAAAACAGGAGAATTTTGAAATAAGAAAACTGTGCAGCGTTGGATATCTTAAAGTGGTGGATGTTCTCAGTTAGGTCTTATGGGTCTTACGTAGTGTAGAGGGAATGATTATCCTTGGGCATCTCTCCTAGGTGTGGTGGACAAAGTGTGTACTTAGTGTACAATAAAATCCTGACAGAGGTTCTAACACTTACCCACTCCATATAAAACTTTAAAACAAACAATAAGTAATTTTTTCTAACTATTTCTTAACTAGCCAGTTTTCAAAATCTCAACAAATAAATTACTAGTTGAAAAAGATAGTAACTGTATATTTCATGTAAGAGGAATCGGAGGACCCTGCCCCTTAGAGCTTACAATCTAGTATGCTTTCTTATTTTATCCTGAGCTATAAATGTGTAGCTTCATATTAATTTAACAATATAACCAATTCCCTCTTTTAAAGTGCACTTGATAGTATCATGGTACTCACCATCTTGAACACGATGTTCTAAGACATAGAATCACCAATGGGAGATTTTGTTGAGTACTGAAGGTGCACATCCATATATACTAACGCATTATTTAATTTAATGCATATCTTTATTTGCACACTAAACAAAACATAGATAAAAATTAATTTAATCTTCAAATATGTATTTTCCTGAGAATTTGAATGTGCCCAATTACATTGATGGTTGGATGGATGATACATGGGTCAACCTCCAGAGTTCCCAGGAAATCAATAGATAAGATAGTTTTGTGTATACAACCATGAAAAAATGTATTCTGTAAATAATTATTGCATTCCAACAAATGTTATCATACGCTGTATTTACGTAACTATATTGTGCATACGATCAAATTTTGATAACCGATATGGACAAGTGACTCCAGTGGCCTGAGGACCAGCCCACGTGCAAATTTGTGGTTGACACTTTATGGTGCATTACGTAGGAATACAAATATTTTTTTTTATGCAAACAAGGGTTTCTTGCAATGCTGTTGCCTTTCAATAATAATTTTATTTTCACTGTATTTTATAGGAAAAATTCACGAATAACAAGAATAAGTCTTTAGTTCCAGTTTTGATCTAAGTTTTGATTTAAAAAAATATATTAAATAATATCCTGCTTTTCTGTCCCTTTCACTACAACATTAAAACTACGCTTTTGCTACAACACATGGTCATTTTTTTAACTTAACTCTAGGGGGTTGATTTACTAAAACTGAACAGTGCAAAGTCAGGTGCAGCTCTGCATAGAAACCAATCAGCTTTCAGGTTTTTTGTCAAAGTCAAGTGATTGTAAAGTCAATTTTTTTTTCTATTAAAATAACAAACATGTTAAACTTACCTTTTGTGTGCAGGGATTTTGTGCACAGTAACCCCGATCCTCCTCTTCTCGGGTCCCTGGCTGGAGTTTCTGGCCTCTCCCTCCAGTCGAGTGCCCCCACAGCAGACAGCTTGCTATGGGGGCACCCGAGCCAAATTGCAGCACCGTCTAACCATTCAGACATGGAGCTTCAGTTTGGCCTACCCTCTCTCTCCTGATTAGCTAACTGAGTTTGATTGACAGCAGTGGAAGCCAATGGCACCACTGCTGTGTCTCTCAGCCAATCAGGAGGGAGAGTCCCGGATGGCCAATTTACTCGTGGAGATCATTGGATAGAGATGGGGTTCAGTTAAGTATTAGGAGGTGCTGTGGGGGGGGGGGGGGTGCTGCACACAGAAGGCTTTTTATCTTAAAGCATAAACCAAATGATTTTGACCTCGTGAGTCTTAGACCATGTCGACACGAATCATCGGTTAGTCGAAGATTGAAGTCGAACAAGTTACACCAACATTTCAGTCTTCCAAAAAATAGAATTACGTATGATACGAAATTCTATTTTTCGGAAGACACACGTCGTGGGGGGGGGGGGGGGG
>BLSH010311413.1:82590-99554 GCA_018402905.1 Glandirana rugosa
ACATTAGAAAGAAATTAAGGGCCTCTAGCTCACAGGATAGCTGTGGAGTCTTCACACTAATATACTAAACTGACCTAACAGTAGATTCCACAAATCTGAAATATTCACCAAAACAAATACCGAAGCTTTGTGTATGATGCATATGACAGTTTTTATTTTATAACCAAGAAACCTTTTGTTTTTATTAGAATTTCTGTACAGATGCATAAAATGAATTTATCATTCAAAGATTTGAGAATATTGGCCTTGTAATTATTCAATTTAATTAACAAAAAAGGCATTTCAAAGATTAAAGAAAGATTACAAATAATGTGGATAATTTGGGTTAAAACTCAGTTGAAAAGACATTTTGCTTCACATTTTAAATTATTCCAATTTCCACTGTTAATGTATATTTCTACACAATCTTCTATTCCATGTCTATTTTCAGTCCCAGTTGAAGTTGTAGATGAACTGCATGAATGGATGGTGAAAATTGTCTTCTCTCTGTATCCTATTTATACCCAGAAATGTGAGGGTGCCATACTGATTGTCAGTGATGAGTATTGCTTGATTTTGTGCAAAAATTTGAGGGAAAGCCATCGTAATTGGACCAGTCACCATCGGAAGTATAGATATCACCGTCACATCTAGCCCCACCATCTGCGCTTTTTTTCCACTAAAATAGGAGAAAAGGACAGGTATACCTTTTTTTTTTTTAAATCAGATTTTACACATAAACAAAAATGTATAGCATAGTATAAAGAAAGAGATTAATGTCTGATATCTTGTATCAGTGTTTCTTAACCAGGATTTCATGAGCACAGGACCCAGCTTGCCCCAGATCAATGTCACGACTTGCCATGGTGTGGGTGGTCACCAGTACTATAACAACTAATGACACTTTAGTGCGAGACTCAGGGTTGTTATGGTGTCAGTGGCCGACCTGCTGATGAAGGGCATTCAGCATGCAGGGCCACCTCAGCATTCAAGAGAGGATGGAAGTCCATCTCCTCCAGACCTCCTCCATCTTCTGTCCTCTGCCTCGCTGTTGCAGCCAAATGGTAGGGCTCTGATTTGAAGAGTGGACTGTTTACTTGGGGAAGATGTTTGTTTGATGGGGAAATTGTATGACACTAATGTGATGGGAGTATACTGCCATGGGTACGCTGATGTGATGGGAGTCTCTTATCTATAGCAGGGCCTCTGATTTATAATGCAAATCAGATGTGATAGAAGGACCTCTGACATGATGGGGGCCTCTGACGTGAAAGGGGGCCTCCGGAGGGAAGAGGAGACTCTGATGTAAAGGCGTAGTCTGATGTGATGAGGGACCTCTGATGTCATTGGAGGACCTCTTATCTAAAAGGGGGTTCTGATGTGATTGGGGGACTCTCCTCATGTGAACGAGGCTCAGATGTGATGAGAGGACCTCTTATGTAAAGGGGGCTCTGAAGTAAAAGGGACTCTGGTGTAAAGCGAGCTTCTGATATGATGCTAATTTAATTTCAAAACGTTTTCACATTTTAGACTGGGGTACTTCGGGTTTTGCATACTTTTAAATGGTGCTCCAACTGAAGGTTGATAAACACTGCTTTTATTGTGTCAAAAAACCAAAGCTCTCTGTCATTTTGTGCATTTTAATTTTTACTTTTGAAGCAGACCTTCCACCAAAAATAACAATATAACAATGAATATCCCATTAAAAGATAAAATACCAAAACCAGCTTTTGCTGCAATATTCCCTTTAAATCTATCTATTTCCTTGAAGTACTTTCTTCTTTCACTATATTTGCTATTTCTGATGGCCAGCATCATTCAACCCACTTCCTTTGATCCCAGTTTGTCTGGGAGCCAGCCTGTGATTGGACAGTGAAAGGAGAAGCAGCACAGTGATCAGCTAATTTCCCTATCACTCTGCTTTATCGTCCTATCAGCATGCTTCTTGTCAGCACATGAGCAGATTGGCTCCTTGTTCTGCTTCTTCCTTACCCTAACGTACAGGGATGGCAAACAGACAATACCAGGTCAAACTTAGATACTTACACAGCTTGAATTAAAAAAAAACATACATTTAAAGATGGATGAATGAATACAGAGCTGCATTCATCTGTTATATCTGCCTGGGGTTCAGGTTTAACATGCTTCTGTCCCAGCTTCGGGTGAGTGAATCTATCCGGGTTTGGTTTGAGCCAAGTTCGCCAAACCCATCAGGAACCCTGAACTTATCTGTAAGACTTGTTAAAATGGAAGGCAAAAACTATTTCCTTTGGCCAAGTTGAAGCTATTTTTGAAGAGAAAAAAAGACTATGGGGAGTTTGGCACTGCCAGGGGGACATGTACCATTGCAAAAACATTTCCTGTTCAATTGGAAGAAGGTCTTTTCATGGGCATTAACATTCATGGGGCAACATTGAAAACTCACAGATACAGAACATGCTTGGAGGATGCTATAAAGCTGTGCGTAGTGTTACAAAAGTAAAAACAGGAACTAAATGGCATGGGTTCCACCTAAAATTCCAACCAGCCTGGTTGGCCACTAAAGGGAGGGCAGCAAATGTGCATCTCCCCTTCCTCTATCAGACCAGGCTGTGTGACTTTCAACACTTATGAGGTAACTTATCAGAGCCTCAGCTCCTTGAAAGGCACCTTGTCCCAATTTTGAGGGATAAGGGCCTCTTTACCACATTTGGTCTGCCAAAAAGGATGTGGCAGCTTGTGGGGAGGACTTGAACTCTGAAACTATAATAAGGGTGCCCCCCTGATATTTACCTCCTTCCAGGGGAATGAGTACAGTGGTAAAACCCTTATTACTCCTTCCCAGAAAGAGCAAAATGGAAATAAACACACCAACCCAATGAAAAAGTTCTTTGATAACATTACTGAAATAACAACACAAATAATGTAAATAATTACCCAATGTAAATTCATTGTCAATCACGGCATCCAGAAACGTGACTTTTCATTACTTACAATGACCTGAACCATGATGATGTTTCCCTACGACCACTATGGCATGCCATTTGATAATGTTTCTCTATCACACTCCCACCACAAATAACATATTTACGGTGCTGAGGTAATCTAAACACAACACAGGGGATCCTGGGTGATGTCATTGGTCACGGCTGTTTACATTATAGCAGCCAAACATTCGGGCAACCAAACTGGCCAATAAGGGCAAACTTGTCCAGGCCTACCATGATTCCATCCTTGGTCATATCACACACAGCTGATATGAGGTCTGAATAACCCTGACCATGTTTATGTTGGTTTCCTCCAAATGCTATGGCATTCTCGGAGCAGTCCAAATGCATGTAGACTAATTTAAGAAAAGTATCTGGAATAGGAGTTTGCTATGTACCTAGGCAGAAAACAATCAGATGAAAACATGCACTTGAAACAGACAGGTGGAGAATGAAGGTTTAGATATCCAAAACAGGAATTTCTTATTGAATTTTGATAAAGGAGGTCCTCGGTAGGGTAAAAAAATTGGTTAATGATAGACTGGCATTACAGAGTGTGAGTATTGGAGCATTTGTTAAGTCATGTAGGTTAGCTCCCCTACAAGGGCTCCCATGAATGGCTTTCTTAATAAAGACAAGGACTGATGTCTGACATTCACTGTATAGGGTTTTATATTATATTCCACCATTATGGTGTCATTGGCAAAAATGAAATCATAAAAATCAACATTCTGTTTTTTTAGTATACTGTATCTCAGCTAGCAGTGGTTAATCACATTGAACTGGACTTGTTCTGCAGTGTCGAATGTGTTTTATTACTTATCCAAGTGACCTTTTCGGGTTTTAGTGAAACATTCAACGGAAAACCTATGTTCATTGTTACCCGGATAAATGAGAACCTTCACAGACATGTGGTATACCTTTTGGTTTGGGGTAGTCCCTGTACATCAATAATAAGCATTACTACCTGATTCTTGCCTCTGGTGTGATATAACTATGCATACTCATCAGAGATGGGTGGAGTGGGCAGTTGGTGGTGGCCTCACCCCTTCTCCATTCCTTAATTTGTGTTTGCTTTCTCCCTCTCTCCTCTTCTATTTCCCCGCCCCATTTTTTTCCCCATAGTTTGGCTCTGGTGGGTGTGGATGGGAGGCATGGGAATGACCTGAGATAGCTGCCTACTATTTTCATGTTCTTTATTTCCTGTAGACCAACCTTCTCGTAAATTACCTATATGCTCCTCACATTCATATGGTGGTCATTAACCGGTTATCTCAGGAAATGCTTTCATTATTATGGGTCAATATTAGTAATGGTTGTATAGCTTGTTATATTCTCTTTAGGGTGTCTTCCCAGGCTGATACCCTCCCCCTACTTCATGGTAGGCTCCATTAATTTGTTGACTTATTTCATGGTTTGTCATCTTCTATTTACATGATGGAGTAATGTTGGAGGTTATTTGTTGTATTTCACCTAAAAAGCTAATAAAATGTTTATGAACAAAAAAAAATTATAAGCATTACTTTATAATTACTTGTTTATCCTACACTAGTTGTCACACATGATTAACAACAAAAGCATTACTACATGCAACATGAGCAACCTAAATGTTTTATACAGAAAAAAAAATCCCATAAAAAAAAAATCACATAAATTTTAAAAACTAACCTCTTGCTAGTCTTGATTGGAGATCTTTCACTTGTTGCTCCAAGCCACTAATTTGCCTTCTGAGAGCTTCAATTGCTGAGTAAAAAAGGAGATGATGCATAGTTATGTCTCCGTGGCAAAAGTCATTTATTCACACCAATACAATGCACATGGTTTTTCCCTCTTGTATCTGCTTTGTAAGTTCCAAAAGCCAACTGTGCCTGTTGAAGGAACCTATTTAAGTGGGTGACTGCTTGATTCATCTTTGATATCTAGTACATTTCCACTCTGGGACTTTACTATACTCAGTATTTAGCAATGCTTTTTGCTCAGCATCTATTAGGCCAGGGTCTCCAAACAACAGCTCCCCCCAGCAAGATTTTTATCCAGCCTACAGTTAGGGTCAGTGGCGTATCCTTAACGTGCTCAGCAGAGGCTCCACTTAATCCCTCCCCAACATCCACCCAGACTCTAAGGAGGGCTCTGAGGCAAGGGGAACTCTGATGGGATGTAAAAGTGAATCTAATGGGGACCCTGATGTAATTGAGGGACTCTGATGGGGATTTTTCTTTTGACTCATAAATATTTGTACAATATACAATGTGGCCCTCACACTGAAACGTTTGGAGATCCATGTTTTAGGCCATTGGTTCCTCTTGAGGCTGTCTCTGCTTGATTATATTCCAGCAGGATTATTATATTGCTTTATTGTTATCCTATATTGGTATTCTTTGTGATTTGTTTTTGGAGAGGAATTTATGAGTAGTCCATCATGTTTTGGATATTTAGTATTTTGATTTAACCTCAGTAGTTTTTTGTTATTATTTTTTGTATATAATTGGTCAGTTGACAACTCTACCCATTGGTTCCTCCCAAGGGATGGGGTCCATGTTTAAGTCTGGGTTAGAGTTCTAGGGTACAATCATGTGAATATGATTGTTGCACATTTATTGATTTTTGTTTTTGTGTTTACGGCTCCTTTGTGGGTCACTTGAAGCTCTTTATACACTGTTGCTTCCACTCCACTGTTGCCTAATCAAGTTGACCTAAATGTCCTTCTTTAATCTTGAAAAAGCTATAAGACAAATTCACAGCATGGGAAAGGTAACGTATTTAACACAAGACATTTCTAAGCGTAAGAAATATGTTGAAGGAGACATTTTACAGCAAAATAATATTTTATATAAGACTCTGACAGGTCTGGTAAGCATTGCCCTACATCTATTGATAGCCTAAGTGTAGCTTAACCACTTCAGCCCCGGAAGGATTTCCCCCTTTAGGACCAGAGCCCTTTTTGCGATTCGGCACTGCGTCGCTTTAACTTGCTTTAATTGCGCGGTCGAGCGACGTTGTACCCAAACGAAATTTGCGTCCTTTTTTTCCCACAAATAGAGCTTTCTTTTGGTGGTATTTGATCATCGCTGCTCCATTTCTGATCGCCGCTATAAACAAAAGAAGAACGACAATTTTGCAAAAAAAACCCAAATTTCTTACTTTTTGCTAAAATACAAATCCAAAAAAAAAATATAAAAAAACATTTTTTTCATCGGTTTTGGCCGATTTATATTCTTCCTCATATTTGGGATAAAAAAAATCGCAATCGGCGTTTATTGATTTGTTTGCGCAAAAGTGGTCGCGTTTACGGATGATGAGAATTCATTTCTGGGGTTTTTATTTATTTTTATTTTTTCTAGTAATGGCGGCGATCTGCGATTTTTAGCGGTACTGCAATATTAGGGCGGACATGTCGGAACATTTTGACACTTTTTTGGGACCACTGGCATTTATACAGCGATCAGTGCTATAAAAATGCACTGATTACTGTGTAAATGCCATTGGCAGTGAAGGGGTTAACCTGCAGGGGGCGCTCTAAGGGTTAACTGTGTTCCCTGGGCGTGTTCTTACTGTATGGGGGCTGCCCTAACAGGGGAAGGGAAGTGATCACAGCTTCCATGTAGAGCAGTGGTTCTTAACTCCGGTCCTCAGGCCCCACCAACAGGCCAGATTTTAAGTATTACCTTGGGGAGATGCAGACTAGAATGCTGCAATCACTGAGCAGCAAATGATATCACCTGTGATGTATTTCAGTTATCCTGCAAACCTGGCCTGTTAGTGGGTCCTCAGGACCGGAGTTGAGAACCACTGATGTAGAGGAAGGCTGTGATCACAGTCCTTCCCCGCTCACAGAACGGAGGTCCGTGTTTACTTACATGGACCTCCGTTCTTTCACTCCAGGGGGGGCATCGCGGGTAGCCGGCGGAGATCGAATCCGCCGCACCCGCTCCCTGGCCCTCCCCGGACACAGTGAGCTCGTGGGCGTGCCTCCGGCGGCGCACGCGCACTCACTGTGCGCGATCTGGCAGCCGCCGTCATATGACGCCGTTTCGCCTACAAGAGCCACTCTGTCGCCGTCAAATGCCGATCAGCAGTCGGCAAGCGGTTAAAGTGGAACTAAACCCATCAACTTGTTTCAAAAAACAGGTACATTCCCAGAACATGCCGGGAATGTAACTGTCACATTGGTTGTGCTCTCAACCAAACTGCCAAACCATCAAATGGCTGGTGTCATAACCGATCACACGTGAAGCATCATGGCAGTTGACGATTAAGCAGGGACAAGATGGCAGATTTATTGGCTGAAAACGATAGGAGGGTTTAGTTCCGCTTATAGATAGCAGTCAGAAGATCCGACAGCCAAAAGATTTTTCCATACACATGCGGTATAGTAATATGGGATTCTCCAAGGATGTTTGGACCTGGAGTAAAAAAAGAGGGCACATTGGTGTCAATTTGGCCTAAAATATAATTAAAAAGAATAATGCAATATATGTTTTTATTTGTACTACCTTATCTATGCATATGGAGAAAACTTTGCAGTTATCCCAATTTATAAGCAGACATAGGGGTTGATTTATTAAAACTGGAGAGTGCAAAATCTGGTGCAGCTCTGCATAGAGACCAATCAGCTTCCAGGGTTTTTTTTGTCAAAGATTACTTGAACAGGCTGAAGTTAGAAGCTGATTGGCTACCATTGCAGAGCGGCATCAGATTTTGCACTCAACAGTTTTTAGTAAATTAACCCCATAGTGTTCCACATGGCCAACACAAATATACTGTAGCAGGGCTTCACAAAGCACATATCTGAGAGAGCAAGGCAGAGGGACATAATTGTAAGATGCTTTATTAAGGATATTCAAAAAGTATAGTGGAATAGGGGTGTAGAAGACAGAAAAGATTGAATCAAACTACCAATTAACATGACTTAGCACTAATTTGAATGTGCATGTAAGCAACTTGTTCTGGCACTTGGATCAACCATCATCACCTGCTAATGGCTAACCTTATTGACAGTCTATAAAGTCATTCAGCAAGGATGAATTGGAATGTGCCTATTATGCAAAGAATCATGATGTGGTGCTGCTTCCTTCATTATTTATTTAATGGATGACATGTCCAATACAATTGTTTCTCTTTATCTGTGATTACTTTAGAAACAGCCTAATGCCCAAATCTCAGTGAACATAAGTGGCTTATGAGAGCAAGGAAAATGTGCTTTCTTACCTGAAGTTGCACTCTCTCCTCTTTCTCCTTTAGGTCCTGAAGGTCCCTGTGTTCCTCTTGGTCCAAGTGGTCCAGCAACCCCCTGTGGTCCCTGTGGCCCTGGTGGTCCTGATTTGTGAAGTCAATATATTTACTGACAGATCACTTTCTTTAAAACAACAACACACATTTTTTATCTGTACTTAAAGTCAAAATGCTAAAGGATCCCTGAAAAAATTAGCATATTACTACCTGCTAATTGTAGATCCTATTTTTTAAAAGCAGCACTTAGGTGCTGTATTATATAATCATCTATTTCAATTTTTGTGTCAATATCTGGTCAACATCCTTCTAACTCCTCATCATCCTGTAGGATTTTTGTTCCTTTTTTTTTATCCTTTTGTTCTATGGCACTGGAGGTTCTTGTTCTATGGACCTGAAAGTGGCTGATCCATGTATCTGAGAAGGTGGACCAGATATTAGCTGTGGATATGGTTATTGATATTTTCATAGTAAAGTATTTGGTCTTTGGTGATTGCTCTGTTGACTTGAAGGTGGCTTCTCTACAGACCTGGAGGTGTCTGCTCTATGGATCTGGAGGTGGCTTTTCAATGTACCTTGTGGTGGCTGCTTTATGGTCCTGGCGGTAGTTGCTCTATTGACTTGGAGGTGGTTTCTCTATGTACCTGCTGTTTTCTGCTTTATGGACATAGTGGTGGCTTCTTTATAAACCTGAAGGTGGCTGCATTATAAATCTGAAGTTTTCTGCTCTATGGAGCTAGAAGCTTCTTCTCTATGAATCTGGAAGTTGCTACTCTATTGACCTGGATGTGGCTTATCTTGGACTTGGAGGTGGCTGTTAAGTGGACCTGGCAGTGGCTGCTCTATAGACCTGGAGGGGGTTGCTCTACTGACATGGAACTTTTTGCAGCAGCATTTTATGAGGATGTGGCTGCTCTATGGACATGGAGGTAGCTGCTCCATGTACCTAGACGTGGCTGTTCTATGACACTGGGGGTTCTTGCTCTATAGACCTGAAAGAGGCTGATCCGTGCATCTGGAGATGGTTTCTGTAAGAAACTGGAAGGTAAATGTTGTATTGATGTGGAGTGCTTGCTCTGTGAAACTAGAGGTGGCTGTTCTATGGGCACTGGGCTACCTTTCAAGGTTATTCTACATTCTGCTCCTCTGGTTCAAAGTCTGCTCTTTGGCCTGGCTGTAGCTTATGCTTCTTGTGCTTTCTCTATACTCTCTCTACCACAACTCAGTCTCTTCTCTATAATGCTTGCCCCTGGCACCAGGCCAGCATCCATGCTGTCTGATCCACTGTTAGGTGCCCTGAAAACCACTGGTAGAGTGACAGAATTATTGGGGCTGACTTTATGTTTATAACAGAGAATACGTTTTTTTTACAAACTCCACCTTTAAAAAAAATGGGTCACAGAATAACGTAGGTACTTCTTGGGTATTTGCTGACATGTTGGTCTACATGGGGAACACTGCTGTGGCAGGACTTAACAAAACCCCCAACACATTGCCTGAGCTAAAGAGGAACAAGTTACAGAAAGAGAAGCACTGTCAAGAAATTTAAGAAAGCCAGAATGAAGTGTGGTTGTGAAAAACAAAAAAATGTATTCAAAATATGAAATAATATGCCTTGCAATTCGCTCAAATTGCCAAAAAATAATGATCTGCAACATGATTGTGCATGTTTATGAAAAGGTCTCTAATAAGAAAGGTTTTTCAGCTATGGCCTCTTCCAACCATCATGTCTGGGGATAACTTCACAAAATCCACAAAGAACTAAAAAGTAGTGATTTGTCAATAAGTAACATTCACTTTCATAGACAATGTTCCTTTTCACCTGAATCTCCTTTTGGTCCTGGTGGTCCCTGTTCTCCTCTTGGTCCCGGTGATTCAGCAATCCTTGGTGTTCCTTGTGGCCCAGGTGGTCCCATTGGCCCTGGTGATCCTATTAAATCAAGTCAAGTCAATACAGGTTTTGACAAAGTTACTGTATATCTTTTAAAAATAGAACATTCATTATGTAAGGCAATCTGTAATTGTTTGGGGTTAGTTTCATTTAAGTTTTTTTTTTCTTTTATGTTTATACATTTTGAAGTGTTTTTTTTTTGTGGGTAATTCTATTTTATTACATGACAAATGATTTCCAGAGCACTAAGGGTTAGCTAAAGAGACAACAAAGCAGACAGTGCTTGCTCTGAGGTTCCTTTTGTCAGATTGAAAACTCTGATGAGGTGGGCAGTGGTGTACCAACTGGGGGGTGGGGAGGAGGGTCCGCCCAGGGTGCCACACACTGGGGGGGGTGTCAAGAGATGTTGGGGATGCAGAGGTATGCAGGGGGCACAGTGGGGTGTTTGTACATTTTAAAGTTGGGAGGTGCCTGGGAGGGATCTGTCCTGGGTGCCAAATGCTCTAGGTATGCCCCTGGAAGGAGGGGTGTCTTCTCTAAAGGCTCAGTAAGTTCTGTAAACAATGGGATTTTTCCACCAATAGCTAGCTTAAAAAGAGAACACAAAATATGAATATGCAATGTTGTGTATTTATCTGGATAAAATAGCATTGCATTATATTTTAATTTCTATAGCCTTCCCCAAAATAAATAAAGCAAATATGCATGAAACAGCTATATGCTCCTTTTATTCCTTTGATTACCAAGTGTTTATCATTTTTACCATGGCTGTACCCTCTCATGGATGGTGGATGAGATATAGATGTAATATGTTTCGTTTCATTTATGTATCTGTGCTTCTAGAGTTATCTTGGTGGATATTTAGGTAAAATGGTGGCCACTTGCCAGTCACTTCTTGTGAAACCAATGTCAATTCTTATTTCCAGCTTAGGCTTTCATGACAACAAGCGGAAAACTCAATGAACAAGAGTCTCATGTTCACTGATCAACTTTGATCAGTTAATCAACTGATCAAATTTTGGACTTTGAACACAGAAGTGCTCACTTTTTACCTGCAGCTCCAATGTCTCCCTTTTCTCCTTTTGGTCCTGGTGGTCCCTGTTCTCCTCTTAGTCCAGATGCTCCATCAACCCCTGGTGGTCCCTGGGGCCCAGGTGTTCCTGGTTAGTCAAGTCAACACATTAACTGACTGAGGCAATGTTTTACATGAACCAACATACAGCCATTTATTTCTATATTAAAACACATTTGTTAAAGGATTGCTTAAATAGCATGTAGCCAATAACTATCAGATGACACTAGATCTTTATTTGATTTACATAATGGGCTATTTGGAAAGCAGCAAAGAGGCAAAACTGGATGCTGTATTATGCAAATGTTAACCACTAATTCCATAGTTGATATCTGCTCAATTCCATGCAATTCCTCTATGGTCATTGATAATTTCATAGTAAAGTATTTGGTTTATAGGTGGCTGCTCTATGAACCTCAAGGTGGCTTTCTTATGTATTTTGAGGTGACTGCTCTATAGACCTGGTGGTAGTTGCTCTATTGACTTGGAGGTGGTTTCTCTATGTACCTGCTATTTTCTGCTTTATGGACCTAGTAGTGGCTTCATTATAGACCTCAAGGTGACTGCATTATAAATCTGAAGTTTGCTGCACTAAGAACCTAGAGAAATCTGTAAGTTGCTACTCAATGGGCCTGGAGGCGGCTTTTCTATAGACTTGGAGGTGACCGTTATGTGGACCTGGCAATGGCTGCTTGTAAGTGGGTGCAGCGTGGTGTGGTGGCAATGAGGGGCACAGTCAGCTACAGTATAAATCTTGGTCATCTCGTGCCCAATCGGGAAGGTGTCCAAAAAGGTTGGGACCTTACGCTTTCCCTCCTCGTCAGGAACCTTTCCCCCTATCACCAGTGCTGTCCCTAGATAGCAGAGGTACCTTTCCCTACGCTACCCACTCGCATAAATCACGCCAAACCTGGGAGCCAGGGCCCTAAATACGCTCTGCCTGATCCAAGATGGCTGATAGAGTCACATGGGGTGAGAGTGTCCAACTGGATCGCTTCCCCAATGACCCCAGGAAACCATAGATGAACCCTGTTCCTCATGACTTCCCCTCCAGCTGCAGAATTGCAACTGTTGAGTGCCACATGCATGATGGTAACAAACTGCACCTGCCTACGTGCTCTATAGACCTGGAGGGGGTTGCTCTATTGACATGGAACATTTTTCAGCAACATTTTAGGCATTTAAAGCTATTAAAAACAGATTCCTTTATACCTGGCTCTCCCTTTTCTCCCTTCTCTCCATTTGTCCCGTTTATGCCTGGCAAGCCATCCTTCCCGGGAGCTCCACATGTGATGATGGAGTAGGCATTTGCATCTGAGTCATAGCATATTTGTGTGGATGGTGTGACTAAATTCACGGAGAGCAGAATCACACCGAGAACTTTCACAATTTGCATATTCCAAATACAACTTACCTGTAGAGGAGAAAAAAGTTGACCTTCCAGACAACTAAAAAATACCTTCATGTGTGCAGATAAGCTTACTCTAAATTTGTACATGAACCTTTAAGGAAAGTCAATCCTGCACGTTTTTGCAGCCTTTCACATAAATGTCTTGACCAGGAACTCGTTCTGGTTTATCTTGGAGAATACAATAGTAACCAGAGAAGGCTTTTATAACCTGTCCAATCAATGATTCTGGCAGATAGAGGTCAACCAAGGGCATCTAGTGATATCTCTTGGAATGAGGATGTCACTCAATCTGTGCCAAAACCAGTGTGATGGGCAACTGTCAGTTCATGTGTGGGTTCCTTGACCTGGTACTTAAGATGAAACTCTAGCCAAAATATTGGTTGTATGTAAATGGAGAAGCTTTGGACTGTTATTGCTTTCAGTGTCCTGAGTCAGGGAACCTTAGCATCATACCCTGCAATCATAACTGGGACAAGAACAAAAGCAAACATAGCAATTAAAACACATTATTTGGGAAACTGAGACCTGTGAAGGTTTTAATTCTGTTAGGCCTAGTTCATATGGGCTTTATCTGCTAATCTTTCTAAAGCCTCCTAACAGCTTGTTCCATTTAGGAGGCTTAAAGTGGACCTATCTTAAAATATCTTAAAATATATTTACATGTTAGGTTCATGCATGCCAAGAAATGTGTAAGTTATTACTTCTCATCGTGGTTGCTCCTGCCTGCAGCAGACTAATGACTTAATCTTGGCCTAAGAAAAATCACATGACTGTGGCTCAAGGATGGCATTTTAATGATAAATTGTTATATGTCAGGAATGTATTTATGAATACTGTTATAGTTACTGACAGGCCCACTTTAACTTTATACATTTTTATTAATGGATGTATTTTTAATTTTGCACCTGCTTTTTCTGTTCTCAAATAAATATTCAAATGAATGAGTGTATTGTATTGTATATATTATATTTATTTATAATAGTTGGGGCTCAAATAATAAATATTTTAGTAAGGTAATATTGCACATTTATATTTCATATACAGCATAGGGAGTATTTTATTTTCTTATATTCACAGGTTTTCAGGGATTGTTTTAGCATTGAAAAAATAGTCTGTCTACAGAGCTCAGTAACTCAAGCTGAAAATGATTAACACAAGTGAATCTGCCCCACTTATTCATTATATGCTGCGAACAGATAGCTTCTTAAAAAGTTTAAATTAGAGAGAGGGAGACTGAAGGACATCTGTTGCACTTTCAGTGGAAGCCATAATACTCTGTAGCACCATTGCAGCCTGTAGTATATATTTATTTTTAAAACAAAAATATATAAATCATATTATATAAAAAATATAAAATTCTAAAATATTCATATGTAATATTTTATATTTAACCAATCAAAAATGTGAGAAGCATGTTGTCAACATGTTAATGTTTAATCTCTTCATAAGAGACTATATGAAAACACCCTATACATTCTTGCATTTAACTAATTTATTATTATTACACTTATTATTTATAATAAATAATTTGTACACATAGTTAAGATTTAAAACATCACTTTAAAGCATAATAATCAATAAACATATTAAAAACAAACAGAATTATACTGAAATGTTAAATATAACTAATTAAATATATTCTAAAAACATTAAAAGCCTAAACAAAACTGACCCAAATCCATTAATCATTTTTTGCCATCTACCTAATTCTTAGCTACCTGCATTAAAAATTGATTAGTCAAAAATAAATAACAACTTACTGTTTACTAATAATATTTTGGATTGCAAATGTGTCAATATATCATAGATTTGTTAGAAACAAAATAAATTTGCTCACTGAACCTAATAGTTATTCCGCACTCACCATCTTGGATAAATTTTACTGGGAAGTTGAATCACCTGCAGTAAATTTAGAAGAGTAGCAACAGTGCCCATCTATATATAGTAATATGTTATGCAAATTTTTATGCAAATACTAAATAAATTCAAGAAAATAATAGTTAGATCTACAAATATGTATTTTCCTAACAGTAGAAGTTGAATGTGTCCAAATAATGTTGTCCTTTGAATGGATGGTATAAGGATTTTTTTATTGTTTTCAGGAAATAGCTAAGATAATTTTGTGTATATAACCATTAAAAGGTGTATCCTGTAAATGATAGGGTACTTTGGCAATCTTTATCGCAACCAGTAATTACTTAATTACATTGTGGAAATGATGACATTTTGATAAGTTACTTGGACAAGTGATACTTATCAGTTCTCTTAGCTCACATGCAAATTCAAATTTATTGAATTCAGTTGTGCCAAATGCTGTCCCAATATGGACCAGGAAATATGAATTGTAGCTGGTGGTTGCCAACATCCCTTAAATATATGTAGCTAGAAAACCCTCATGTATGCGACTTTAAATGTCAACATGTAAAATTGCACAATGAAGTGTAGCTTGAGATAGAGTATACATTATACAGAAGTCTTTATTGATATCACAAAATATAAAAAGCACATATAAAAAAATGGCTATTTTACAATTCATTGTGTTTTACAGTATACTCAAATTTACATTTGAAATCACCAAACAAAAAACTTCAGGTGGTGAACATCCAATGCATTTCTAAATGTGCTTATATAATCTTCTTCAGGGGTGTATAGACATTAGGAAAATGAGTTACTTTCTGTTTCAATATGGTTAAACACTGAATGAATAGCCAAAGTTAAAAATCACCGCTTCTTATCCTCCAAGCATCACCAAGGGACAGCTGGGCCCAGGCGTCCAACCTTAAACTCCCATACATGAGGGTTTTCTATCTCCCAATATGGACCAGAACATTTTTTAAATTCACTTTTTTCCCTTTATTTGGTAATAAGTTGTCAACCCAAATGCCATAAACACCTTTTTTCACATAGAAAGCATTCTGTAAGCCATTTTGTCTTCCAAAAATTACTCAAAAATTCCAAAAAATGATTTTATTTGCATTCTAAAGGGGGGGGGGGGGATTAAAAAGGGGGAAAATATTTTTTTTCAACTTTTAATCAATTAAATTTAAATGGCCAGTGTTAATGTAGTTACAAAGTACACATTTTATTTGTCTACTTAACCAACGTTTTTGATTCAAAAATGATGTTCCTAAAACAATACATGCTGTTAATTATATAAAAAATAAAGGTACTTTTTTCAGGTAAAGGGTACTTTTTATTGTGTGTAGCGTTACCCTTACAGGAGCCGCTGGGTAGGATGGGTTCTCTGTTCTTTGCCTCTGACACACTAGGTTAAATTAACACAGCTTACAATATTACAGAAATCACTGAAGGTAATTCCAGATCCACAAAAAATTATGTTGTGTTTAAGAAACAAACACCCGATGAATTATTAAAGGCAAATCTCGATATATCATCACATAGTATGATTGGTAAGGATAAAGGCAGGAAAGGGGAATAGCAATAGTAGTAGTGCAAATCAACATACAGTATTATCAATAGTCTGCAGTAGGAATAGAGAACACTATGCACTAGGAGCAGCATTAACAATAGTAAGATCACCGTGAGTGCAGCAATGGGCAGTAACCTGGCATAATTAACTGCATTCAGAAGACTATACTGCCATAGTGCATCATTGGCAACTATGCTAGATCTAGGCTAACTGGGCGGAGGTCATTTTAACCACTTAAAGCGGAGGTCCGCCACCTGCCGCTGTTCCTTTAAAAATTAGAATTCAGCAGCTTCACATACAGTAGCTGCTGACTTTTAACTTGAGGACACCGCCACCATTGAGGCTAAGGGAACCCGGACATGTAGCTTCACGGCCGAGTCCCTACTGCGCATGTGTGAGCACTTTCCCATTGGCGGAGGAGAAGGGAGGAGGAGGCCCTGGGCTCCTGGATGTGTGCAAAAGGACACCTGTCAAAGATGGATGTCCTCTTCCCCCTCCCCCCGAAAGGTGCCAAATGTGACACCTGAGGGGGGGAGGAATCCGACCAGCAGAAGATTAAATTTTTCGTGGAACTCCACTTTAAGGACCGAGCCTATTTTTGACACTTGTTGTTTACAAGTTAAAATCATTTTTTTTTGCTAGAAAATTACTTATAACTAGAGTTGAGCGAACTTCTAGAAGTCCGGGTTCTGCTGGTTCGGCCGAACTTCGGGACAAAGTCCGGGTTCGGGTCCGGACAGAACCCGAACTTTGTCCATTGAACATTTGTTGTTCACAGTTTTTATCCGAGCCAGGAATTTCACCTCAAGGTGCTTTTTAAATTAGAAGACGACCAGCCTAAGGAGGGGGGGAGTCCACAGTGTAAACCGTGGAAAGCCCCCCTCCCCCTTCTCCTGTAGGTAGAAACTGTCCACAGGAAAACGTGTGTAGGTCCTCGGGTCCCGGAGGAGGAGGGAAGAGGAGGCGGTTACCCTTTCACGAGTGTG
>BLSH010311413.1:112889-125713 GCA_018402905.1 Glandirana rugosa
TCTTCCGTAGATGAATCTTCAAGGAGACCGCTGCTCCCATAGGGAACCAGGTCTACTCCTTGCACTAGGCAAATAAAAACTGATGTGCTGTACAGAGCAGGGGGATTATATGCTAAGGTGAGGACAGCCCCCTGGGAGGGGCTAACCTATACTTTTGTTTGTTTTGCCTAGGCTACTCCTAGTAGGATGAGCATAACCCCATGTGTCATAAGAAGGCTGCGTCACCATAAACCGGCCACGACCAGGTGCTCCTCGCAAGATTTCTGACAGAGGAGTGAAAAGAATTATCAGAAGAGTTGTCCAAGAGCCACTTGTGGAGAGCTTCAGAAAGAGCTGGAATTAGCAGGTACAATTGTTTCAAAGAAAACAATAAGTAATGCACTCATCCACTATGGCCTGTATGCATGCTCACCACCACGCACGAATTGCTGAAGAAAAAGCATGTTGAAGCCCGTTTTAAGTTTTCTGCACAACATTTAGACACACCTGTGAAATACTAGAAGAATATAGTCTGGTCAGATGAGACAAAAATGGAACTCTTTGGTTGCCATAATACACACCAGATATCAAATAGCACTGCACATACCCCAAAAACACCCCCATGCCAACAGTGAAGTTTGGAGGTAGAAACATCATGGTATGGTACTGGCAAACTTCATGTCATTGAAGGAAGGATGAATGTAAAAATGTAACAAGACATTCTTGATAAAAATCTGCTGCCATCTACTAGGATGATGAAGATGAAACAAGGATGGACATTTCAGCAAGACAATGATCCCAAACACAAAGCCATGGAAACTCTTAGTTGGTTTCAAAGAAGTAAAATAAAGCTGCAAGAATGGCCCAGCCAACCACCTGACCTAACTCCAACTCCAACTATGTCGAAAGAACTAAAGATCAGAGTTAATAGAAGAGGCCCATGGAACCTTCAAGATTTGAAGACTGTTTGTGTGAAGGAATGGGCCAAAATCACACCTGAGCAATGCATACGACCAGTTTCTCCATACAGGAGGCATCTTGAAGCTGTCATTACCAACAAAGGATTTTGCACCAAGTATTAAATACATTTCAGTTACCGTGTTCAATACTTTTTCCCTGTATCATTCCATTTTATTACACATAACTTAATTTCTGAACTTATTTGTTCTAGTGTCTTTATATGCATGGATTGCATGGGTTGTTGCCGACACGTGGTGAAAATTTCATGTCAATAGCACCTTTAGAAATATATTTACCTAGAAAAATGGTGACGTGTTCAATACTTATTTTACCAGCTGTATATTACTTTTTGAGATATTGGTTTGCACACGTTTTGATTCGTTACTTTCAGATATTCCTTGTGTTTGGTATATGAAGTGCAGCATCACCTTTTTTGCACTAAGCGCACAATGCTTTTTGCGTTAATAAACAGTGCTTAAATCCCTTGGATTGCAAGTCTCTTTAATGCACAGCTGTGAGACATGACCGAAGACCTTGAATCCTGCTAGTTTCCTTGACACAGATAACAGATGTCATTCGCAGTAATTGCTGTTTGCTTTGTGGGCTGTTTACAATTGGTTTTGAGCAAAAAAAAGCACCTGTCTCTTATTATGTCTCTATATTTTAGAACATCTTCCTTATATCTGCTTGTTCGAGAGGCATCCAGGAACAAATTTAAAAGTAGTAAAAACAAATCCAGTTTCGTTCATACATGTACGTATTCCAATTTTTTTTACTGTTTTGAATAGTTTTCCATAATTTTGCACCAAGGGTTTAGTTTTACGTTCTTGCAGGTTTGAGAAGATTGCACTATTTTGTCAAGGTGGAGTTTTCTGCAGCAATTCTACATTGGCATGACATTTGTTAAACTCCTCCACATAGGGTTGCCACGTCATCCCTTTAATCCAGGACACATATGAATTACATAGGTTCTGAGGCCAATTTAATGCAGATGATGCATCAAGTGAGTTTAATTACCACTTTGATTAGCCACAGAACCTGTGTAATTCATATGTGTCCTGGATTAAAGGGATGATGTGGCAACCCTACCTCCACAAGGCCTTCCTGTCCTGGCCATGCACCAATTTGCCCAGACTACCATTGATCCTTCAGGTATGCCTACTCTATCCCTGTGAACAAGCTCGTTGGGGAAAATGCGCTTGGGGAGTGTGGTTTTCTCTGTGCGAAGAAGTATGTAAGCAGCCACTTTATTGCTAATAGAATAAAACAGGGTTTCTCAACCAGGGTTCCGTGGAACCCTAGGGTTCCTCCAGAGGTTGCTAGGGGTTCCTTGAGCAATGGTCAATTTCTATCTCTCAGATTAATTCTAAATGATAGATAACATTGCTCTTTTTAGCCATCTGTAATTGGTAATTCTTCCCAATGACCACAAGTGTAAGGAGCATTCTTCCCCATTAACCATCACACTAATGTATCATGAGTTGTAGATTTTTCATTTTTAGCAGGGGTTCCCCGAAACCGGAGAATTATTTCAAGGGTTCCTCGGTGTTGAAAAGGTTGAGAAAGGCTGGAATAAAATAAGAACATTAAAAAACAAAATGGGGGCACACTAGCCTTGTGCATTAACCGAGACACCATTTATTTAAAGATAAAAAGTAATATACGGTACTCACAAACAGGGCCGCTGATAGGGGGGTACAGCCAGCCCTGGTGTGGGGGGCCCAGACCACACAGGAGGGCCCACACAGGAGGGATTAGTGACAGATGACAATTGTGTCTCTTTTCCTCCAGCAGATGAAAGTTGCTCTCCTTCCCTCTCCCTTACTACAAGCTTTTATGTGATAAGAAAGAGACAGTCGTCCCTCACTAATCCCCCTCGCTGTGTGGGCGCCCCTCCTCTCAGCACTGGAGTTTGTTATCTCTAACTTAGGCTCCATGCACACTGGCTTAAAAAAAATCGCTGCTTCTACAGGAGTTTAGTGTTTTGCCTGTAGAAGCAGCTCAATGTTATCCTAGGTGTCCATACACATTAGGACGATTACAGGCAGATTTTAAGCTCAGTGTTTAAGAGACAGAAAAAAAACACTTCTAGTTCTCCTAAACTCATCTAAACTTTGTGCAAAGTGAACTGGGGTTTTTTTAAGCTTTTTTACTTATTAACTCTGTTTTATCTTTTAGATTTAGCAGTAATTCTGTGAGTTATGTTGTATTTGTGTCTGCTAATAGTTTTATTGTATTTTTAGTGAAATATAACTTTAATACTTTCTTGGGGGGGGGGGCCTGTTAAATAGTCTGTACGGGGCCCCGCGATTTCTATCAGCAGCCCTGCTCACAAATGATATAGTGCATCAAGCTCCTCACAAGTTTCCAACACATCAACCAGAATTGGTAGTGCACCTCCAGAAGGACCGAGAGGATGTCCCAGAGTTGTGGAGGACTAACGCATTTCAAGGGTACCCCTCTTCATCAGAGCCAAAGAGTTTTTCAGCAATTATGGACTCCCAGCCTGAGGTGGGCAGCAAGGCCAAGTGGATTTTAGTAGACTGTGACCTGGGCTATGTGCTGGAGATGGCAGGAATCTAGAGGGCTCTTCCCCAAAAGGATTTGTGCCATATCTTGGCGCAGAAGTGTTATCTCTTCCTACTGCTGCCAGTGGCGGCTGGTGTTCTTTTGGGAGGTTGGCAAACAGCCCAATCCCCCCACCCCCTGGGAGGACAGTCAAGACATCAAAGTCCCACACTTAACCCATCTAGGAAGCAGGTGGGCGGGCAGAGGTGTCCGGTGTGCAGCAGCTTTCCTTCTCCTCCTGTGGTGTGGATCACGCCAGTTTCCGCCATGCATCCCCCTCTTCCAAGGCGTCCAATAGGATTGCCTGACGTTTCTTCCAATGGGTAACAGACCGGCACTTCCTGATTGGCGGAGAGGCGATTCAGTGTTATAAAAGTGAACATTCATTTGCTTTTCTAAAACCCATGAGTGGGCTCTGAGCAGAATGCTCTGCGCTCCGAGTCCACTCTATTTTGAAGCCTATTAGAGCCTATGGCTCTAATCGGGTGCTTAAAAAAAAAACACCCCCGCCAATGTAATTCAGGCATCCGGCATCCTGAAAGGGGCTGGACGAATGAATAGGGGATAGCCGCGGCGGCCGTGGATAGATTGGCCGTGGATGGGTGGCTAGGATAGAGGGGGCGGCTCCCGTGCGCCCTTAATGGACAGGCCACACCTGACTGCTGCACATAACACCGAGTCCCCCCTACCTTGTGGTTAGACACGTCCATTTCTTTTAGTTCTGAATCAAAATTCAGAAAAAAAACTCTGTTATTTCAAAATTCTGATGTATCCGAATTTCCGCAATGACAATAGTAACGAGTTTCAAAGAGACTGAAATAGCGAAACAAAATATAGGATGATATTCAAATAGTTTTCTAATCGAATTTGAATCGTTTTCATTTAGAATTCAAATTTCAAAATAGAATAGAATAGAATAAAAAAATAAAAGAATAGAATATAATAGAGTAAAACAGTACAGAATAGAAAATAAAAGAATAGAAAAAAAGAATAGAAAATAAAGGGATAGAATAGAAAATAAAGGCATAGAATAGAAAATAAAAGAATAGCATAGCATATAAAAGAAAAGAATAGAGTAAAACAGAACAAAATAGAATAAAAAATAAAATAGAATAAAATTTTGAATTTCGAATAGAATAAATTTGTTTTCGAATGGAATTCGACTCAGTTTGAATTTTCCGAATTCGGTCAAATTGAGTTCAGCTCGTCCAAATTTGTAAAACTCGAATCGATTCAAATTCAAAACTAAACTAGTTCCAAAAACGGATTAAACAAATTTAACTAAACAAACTTATGTAAATAACGGATTGAAACAAAACAAGTTTTTTCGTTCTTTACATCTACTTGTGGTACTGGTCAACCTCATTGTTCTAATACTTTCTGATGGACCCACCCACGGCACACCCACAGCCCACCCAAAGGCACCAGTTAGTACTCTAGCATTATTGGTATTGTAGTTCCAAAGCCCTCAATGTGGAAGGTAGGGGTAGGAGGATTATTTACACATTACACCACTAGGCAATGGTATTAGAAGGGTGTACAGCAGGGAAAATAATTATTTGATCCCCTTTAGATTTTGTAAGTTTGCTCACTTACAAAGAAATTAAGGGTCTATCATTTTTTCATAGGTGTATTTAAATGATAGACAGAATATCAACCAAAAATCCAGAAAAAAAACATATGATACAAATGTTATAAATTGAGTTGCGGTTCAGTGAGTAAAATAAGTATTTGATCCCCAAGCAAAACATTAATTAGTACATAGAAAACCCTTGTTGGCAAGCACAGAGGTAAGACATTTCTTGTAGTTGGTGACCCGGTTTGCACATCTCAGGAGGGATTTTGGTCCACTCTTCTTTACAGATCTTCTCTAAATCCTTAAAGTGTTACTAAACCCACAACAGTAAAATCTGTCAGTATGTGCAGAATAGCATGCTTGTTATATTCACTGTGGAACTTAATGGGTTAATCCTCTGTATTGTGTAAACAGGCTATATGGACAGATCCTTCCCTCCTGCACTGTCTCTCTTGGCAAGGCCACATAATTCACAGTGAGAGTAGTCCTCCTGCACATTCTCAGTTTGGTCCCTATTTCCTTGTTCTCAGCGTTAGCCAGGTCACATGATATTGACATCACACATGTGGGCATGCATACAGGCTATAGTGGAAATCTCCTTCTACCTGAAAACTGAGCACTGGGCAGACCCTGCAGTTTATCATGTGACTGTGGTATACAGATCAGCCAAAAAGATATATAGTGGAAATATTTTAATGCAAAAGGAAGATTTATAAGCTGTTGGCACTTTGGGGGGTGGGCAGATGAACTCATTTCATATTACTGGATTTAGTAACACTTTAATGTTTCTTGTCTGTCTCTTCGCAACTCGAAAGTTTAGCTCCCTCCATAAATTCTCTACAGGATTAAGGTCTGGAGGCTGGCTTCTTCTTGAGACTGTGCTCCTTCTTGAGACACCCCTTTGTTGCCTTGGTGGTATGCTCCTCACCTCCCCAGTCAGGTCTGTATTTTATTAATAGAGATAAGAGTGATGTCACGTGACCTCCCAGAATCCTCCTCACCTCTCTGGTCAGGTCTGTTTTAATAATAGAGATAAGAGTGATGTCATGTGACCTCCCAGAATCCTCCTCACCTCTCAAGAGTGATGTCACGTGACCTCCCAGAATCCTCCTCACCTCTCTGGTCAGGTCTGTTTTAATAATAGAGAAAAGAGTGATGTCATGGGACCTCCCAGAATCCTCCTCACCTCTCCGGTCAGCCCTGTTTTATTAATAGAGATAAGAGTGATGCCATGTGACCTCCCAGAATCCTCCTCAACTCTCTGGTCAGGTCTGTGTTTTAATAATAGAGATAAGAGTGATGTCATGTGACCTCCCAGAATCCTCTTCACCTCTCAAGAGTGATGTCATGTGACCGCCCAGAATCCTCCTCACCTCTCCAGTCAGGTCTGTGTTTTAATAATAGAGATAAGAGTGATGTGGCTGCACGGCAATAGGAATGGGTTACCGAACGACCGGTCGTCTGTGAGTGCTACGAACTGGTGCTGCCAATACAGGGATCAAAGGAACGGAACCTGTAACATATTACCCATGTGTGTTTAAAGATGAAGTGCAATATTTTAGGAATAAACTGGTTTTAAGTGGTTTTACACTATTGGAGGCTCCTTTTGCATTTATTTTCCTACATGTGGACCGATACTGTTCATGCTGACGGGACTTCGGGCTATCAATGAGACATGATTGGAGAGATTATGCGCAATATTGCCATACAGCTGGTAAGCCTCTTTCCATAAGGGTGTATTGTCAGCACATTGGTGGAGGATCCTTCTATGTGTGAGGAACACTGGGTGAGGAATATTCATTAAGATATTGTTTGGTTTGTACACCATTGGACACTTGTTTTCATCTTTTTATTTCATTTTTGGAGCAACTATTATCATTTTCACATTTCGGACATTTGATTGAACTTTTGTTATATTTATTTTAGTAGAGCGCTACTGTGAATATCTGGTTTAGCATTTCGCTTAATTATGGAAAATTATTTTTAGCCTGCGGGGTGACCTCATTTTTGGCTGCAAAGGCCTTCTTTTTATCCGCCCTTCTGTCTAAAAATAGCATCAAGATTGGGGCCAAACACCAGATCCCCTTCAAAGGGAAATCCACAGAGCTTCTCTTTTGAGGCCGAATCTCCTGACCATGTTTTAATCCACAATACTCTTCATGCCGAATTTACTAGTGCTGAAGATCTTGCGGATATTCCCACGGATTCTGCCAAGGCATCTGCCATGTATCCCACCGCCTTTTGTAATACTGGCAGAGTGTCAAGCAAATCTTTGCGAGGGTCCCTGCCTCAATATGCCGTTTTAACTTTTCTAACCAGTGCTCCAAATTCCTAGCTACTACAGTTGATGCCATTGCCGGCTTCTTTAACAGGAAATCAGCTTTCTTATCGACAGTGTCCTTCTGAACCCCCATATCCGCTAACCAGGGCCGGTACTAGGCAGGGGCGGTTCCCCCCGGGCGCTACAATTTCTGGAGGGGGGGCGCCATCGGGCTGTTCAGAGGCAGGTAGAAGACAGAGCGCCGTGATCTTTAGCCATAGAACAAGAATGAAACTTTCCCCAGCGCGGCGGGACTCTTTCTTCATTTTCAGTGCGCAGTAATATCCTCTCATTTGCGACAAGTACATGTAGCTCCGATCTCTTCTATATCAATCCACCGGGCAGACCGAAACTACATGTACTTGCCGCAAATGACAGGAGATTACTATAGCGGCACCCGAAAATGAAGAAAGAGTCCCGCGGCACCTGGAAAGTTGCAGTGCTCTGTCTTCTCCCTGCCTCTGCCATCCACCCCCTTCCTTCCCTGCTGAACAGCAACTAAATAAACCTGGGGACAGGCGTATGGGCTGTCCCCCCTGATGGCACCCCCTCCTCCAGAAATTGCAGCATGGATTCCTCTGACTGGGATTGCTCAGTGACCCCAGCCCCAGCCCTAGTAGCCAGCCCCAGGACCAGTAGCCAACCCCAGCCCCTGTAGCCAGCCCCAGGACCAGTAGCCAGCCCCAGGTCCAGTAGCCAGCCCCAGTAGCCAGTCCCAGTAGTTAGCTCCAGTAGCCAGTCTCAGCCCCAGTAGCCAGTCCCAGGACCAGTTGTAAGCCCCAGGACCAGTTGCCAGCCCCAGTAGCCAGCCCCAGGACCAGTAGCCTGCTCCAGGACCAGTAGTCTGCTCCAGTAGCCAGCCCCAGGACCAGTAGCCAGCCCCAGCCCCAATAGCCAGCCCAAGGACCAGTAGCCAGCCCCAGTAGCCAGCCCCAGAACCAGTAGCCAGCCCCAGCCCCAGTAGCCAGCCCTAGGACCAGTAGCCAGTCCCAGTAGTTAGCCCTAGCCCCAGTAGCCAGTCCCAGACCCAGTAGCAAGTCCCAGGACCAGTAGCCAGCCCCCAGGACCAGTAGCCAGCCCCAGGACCAGTTTCCAGCCCCCAGGACCAGTAGCCAACCCCAGGACCAGCAGTCAGCCCCCAGGACCAGCAGTCAGCCCCCAGGACCAGTTGCCAGACTCCAGGACCAGCAGCCAGCCCCAAGACCAGTAGCCAGCCTCCAGGACCTGTAGCCAGGACCAGCAGCCAGCCCCAGGACCAGTAGCCAGCCCCCAAGACCAGTAGCCAGCCCAAGGACCAGCAGCCAGGCACCAGCAGCCAGACCCCAAGCCCTAGCTGCCAGACCCCAGCAGCCAAACCCTTGCACCAGCAGCCAGAGCCTAGCAGCCAGGCCCCAAGCGCCAGACCCTTGGCCCCAGCAGCAAGGCCCCAGGACCAGCAGGCAGACCCAAGGCCACAGCAGGCAAACCCCAGGACCAGCAGTTTGTCCCCAGTAGCCAGACCCCAGGACCGCCAGAACCCAGCCCCCAGGATCAGTAGCCAGCCCCTAGGAGCAGTAGCCAGACCCCAGGACCAGCAGCCAGATTCCAGGACCAGCAGCCAGACCCCAGCAGCCAGATCCCAGGACCAGCAGCAAGGCCCCAGCAGCCAAACCCCAGGGCCCAGCAGCCAGACTCCAGGTCCTAGCAGCCAGGCTTTTGGCCCCAGCAGCTAGACCCTAGGACCAGCAGCCACTCTCCAGCAGCCAGACCCCAAGCGCCAGACCCTTGGCCCCATCAGCCAGGCCCAAGCAGCCTAACCCCAGGCTCCAGCAGCTAGACCCCATGACCAGCATCCATACCCAGGGACCAGCCTCAGAAGCCAGGCCCCAGGATCAGCAGCCAGGAATTAGGACCAGCAGTTAGTTCCAGTACTCATTATGTAAGTTAAGTCTTCTAGGGCTGGGCCTGGGCATCAAAGTTCTATTCTTTTTTTTTAAATAATACATTTTTATTAATTTTCAAGACAAAAAGAAAGTTGCACATACAAAGTTGCATATAACCATATAAGGCAAATGCAATGAGACAGAAATACATAGACAAATATAAATGTAAATGTGTCTGACCTAGTTTGGGACATTGGCCTATCATGGATACCCACAACCGCCAAACTCTGCTGTCTGTTTCCTGATTACTTGAGAGCAGGAGGGCCCCCCCGCCGGCACCCCAACCGGGAGCATACTATGCCGGGCAGATGGGGATACATCCCCCCCACCCACAGAGTGTCGTTTTGCATAGTGACTTCTCATCTGACAGCAGAGAATATTAATTGGGGCTATATAGCAGTCAGATCGCCCACAATCAATCTGTAGCCTATTATAACTTTAAGTCTTTGATAAACCACCTTTATGGTAGGATATACAATGTGACACGTTGCTATTACTAAGGCTAATGCTGAAGGCTTAGGGTATAGGATGCGTGGTCGGTAAAGATGCGGGGGAACCCCCCTTCAACACCGGGTCAGGGGATGAGATAGTATCTTTGTAGATACTTGTGGTCTTAAATTCAAACCATGAGGTCCAGATTTTGGTATGTTTGCCAGACTCCCCCCTCGACAGGTATGTAAGTTCTTCCATATAGCACAAATCATTCACCTTTTGCAACCATAGTTTACTGGAGGGTGCTTGTGGTTTGTTCCACATAAGAGTAATAAGGGACTTGGCCGCGTTAAGAAGGTGTGGTGTCATGGAACGTTTATATTGACCAATAGTTTCTGCAGTCATGTGAAAGAGCACAGTCCAAGGCTCCAGTGGGAGAACGGATCCCATGATTGAGTTGGTGAATCTGATTATTTCAGACCAGTAGGGCTTGATGAATGGGCAGTGCCACCATATATGCGCATGTGAGGCCACTTGACCACAGTTCCTCCAGCATAGAGCAGGGTTGGTAGGAGAAATATGATGCATTTTGGTTGGTGTGTAATACCACCTTGCAAGCAATTTATAGTTTGTCTCAGCCGTTTTTGAGGAAATTGAAGAAGTGTGGGTGAGGGCTAGTATTTTGTCCTTTTGGGTGTCTATTAGTGAGGTGCTTAGCTCATTTTCCCAGCGGTTCAGATATTCCGGGTAGCCGTGATATTGTAGGGAGATGAGAGCCTTGTAAAATTGTGATATTACGTGTAACGGAGGTTCCTTTGGAAAAAAGATGGCCTCGATGGCTGTAAGGACAATAGCATAATAATACATTTTCAAGTCTGGTAGGGCCAGACCCCTAGACCCCTTAGAGCGGAAAAGAGTAGCTCTGGAGATCCTGGGGCGTCTGCTCCCGCAGATGAAGCGGGAGATCATGGTTTGAAGTGTTGTAAAGAAACCAGGTGAAATCCCCATGGGTATCATCTGGAATAGAAAAAGGATACGAGGGAGGATATTCATCTTAATCACTGCTATTTTCCCGAGCCAGGAGTGGGAGAGGTATGACCAGGATCTAAGATCTTTTTTAATGGTATTCAGTAGGGGAATATAATTACATCTGAACAGGGAATGAAGATGAGGGGTCAAATGGATGCCCAGGTATTTTAGGGTTGTCGACTCCCAGCGGAATGGTAATATTTATTTTAGCGATAAGATCGTTGAGCTGGGGGCATTAATGTTTAGAATTTCCGATTTAGTCATATTCATTTTAAAATTGGACAAAGCTTGAAATTCTTGTAGAGCTGACATGAGGTTGGGTAAAGAAATGCGGGGTTGTTGAATATAGAAGAGGATATCATCCGCATACGCCGCATATTTATGTGATTCTTGGCCTACAGTTATCCCGTGAATGTTGGGGTTGCTTCTGATAAAGGCTAGGAATGGTTCCAGGGATATTGCAAACAACAGGGGAGACAATGGGCACCCCTGTCTAGTGCCGTTCCCTAATGTAAAGATCAAAGTGCTATTAATATAATATTGTTTATTTTTACTATTGTTTAGTGACACTTTAATGTAGTCTCTCATGGGTCCTGGAGGGGACACTTTCTATCAGAGATTCTCCAATGGTTACAGAGAGGACCTCTGTTAGATAGACCCACCTCCAGGTCCCATTAGACTCCGTTGTAGTCTCCAATGGGGCCTAGTGGGGGCTCTTTTTGACATAGACTCTCAAATGGGCACAGATAATCTCTGGTAGAGAGACCCCCCCCCCTCCAGGATTCATTAGACCCCATTGTAGTCTCTAAAGGGGCATGGTGGAGGCGCTAACAGACACTCTAATGGACACCAAGAGGGCCTTTGTTAGAGAGACCCCCCCCTTCCAGGTCCCCTTAGACCCCATTGTAGTCTCTAATGGGGCCTGGTGGGGTCTCTTTCTAACAGACTCTCTAACAGAGGCCCTCTGCGTTCATTAGAGAGACTCCCCCTCCAGGTCCCATCAGAGTACTCTGCATCTTTGTTTAATGTTAAGAAATCGTGAGAGGATCCCAGGGTATCAAAGACTCCTTAGGGGAGGAGTTAGTAAGATGACCACGGCCATGTGGGGGCGCCCGTGGGGGGGGGGGCGCAGTTTGCCACCTTCGCCCAGGGCACCAAATGACCTTGTCCCAGCCCTGCCTCGAACTCTAGGTCAGTATTTCGTCATACCTGTGAGAAGGCTGCATCAAGCTTAGGTCTTTTGTTCCCTATGAACACTATCCTCGCCAAAAGGGAATCTCCTTTTAAGTGATCTAGAAAAAAATCTAAAAAAAAAAAAAGGGAGCCCTTCCGGGGTCTTTCCATTCCCTTTTTACAGCCTCTGACAGGACAATGGGCACCAGAAACACCCGACGCTTGACCTCACCCATACCCTGATACATTTTATCATGCAGGGAGAATTGGGCCTTATCCTCCTTGATGTTCAGGGTGGTATGTATGGTTTTTAATAGGTCGTCAACCTCTTTCAGAGACAGCCTGAGCCTGAGAAGATACCTCCTGTTCTTCACCCTCCTCTGCATCTGACCCTTGGGAATCACTTCCCTCCTCCTCTTCAGACTCACTGAGCTCCCTAGGAGTCAAAGTGGACGAGTGAGGGCTAGATGGTGAATTACCCCTAGACTATGCCACCGGACGTTTATCCAGATAAGATTGGAAGGACTGAAACGTGTCTGCCAACTCTTTCTGGAAAGCAGTGAGAAGCTCACTAGGTTAGGCAGAAGAAGCTCCTGAGGACATCTCCTCTTTGACTAGATCTGCTATACAGGACCTACATAAAGGCTTGGTCCAGGACTCCCTAAGGGAGGCTTTACAGGAGGGGCTTCTCTTTTTGGGGGGAGGGGAAATGTGCTTAGTGTTTTCTTTGGCCATTGCCTGAAAAGACACCAAGCACAAAAAACACACTACATAAATACAGTCCCTGACAAAAGTCTTGTCGCTTATCTATTTTGTAGAAACACCTGCTATTAACCTGACTTTTAATTAATCAATTGGTGTTAGA
>BLSH010311413.1:126588-138466 GCA_018402905.1 Glandirana rugosa
AACTCCACTGACGTGACCCCTCACCCTACTCCCGTCACTGTAACACCCCACCTGAGTGACAGACACCTTCTCACCAGACGACCCCTCATCCGGACTTCATGGCAATATGTCAGGGACTGTTTTCAGAACAGCGAACACATGTTTAACTGGACTTCACGTCGACTTTATATAAAGATTAGTTCTAAAAAAATGTTCTTTACCGAGTAAAATTAGGGTTGTCGAAAACGTCACGTTTTGCTTTGAACATTATTACAAAAGCTGTTGGGATTAAAATGAGCCATTTCTTGTAAAAAAATCTTGATTAGAAATATATTTCAGCTGCACTTCAGGTCAATTTGTACACAAGCGACAAGACTTTTGTCAGGGACTGTATAACGGTACTTCAGGCCTACTCCCCAGCAGACCACTCTTCCACAGACAGTGAGTCCACCCCACAATGTCACTGCCCTCATCCCACTCCCCAGTGCAGTCACCTCAAGAGCGTGATGCAGGCTCCCCTTCTCGCCCTACTAGGAGAGGTAGGGAGGGAAACAAACATAGCCCATGTGCAAAACTGACAGAGGCCTTTGCCTCTCCTAACTGGGCCTGGCTGGTGCTTGTGGCTCCTGCTCCCGCCACCGCTGCCAGTTCCTCTGGCTCCATCCTGCAGAGGGCTTCAGAAGACGTCCGGCAGTTTTTATTTAAAATTTTCCCGGTCCCCTTCCAGCGGCTGCAACCGGAAACACACCGCCAGAAGTCCCACCCTGTCCAGAAATGATGTTGCCCACCACCCGGGACCCAAAACAAGTGGTGGTCAGGATGCCAGAGACGCTGCACTATGCATAGCGCAGCCCCCGCTACCAGCCCGCATCCAGTCTATCAGAGCGGGACCCTCCATCGGCCTCTACCTTCGCCGGGCTCAAAGAGGAGACCACCGGGACACCCCCTTCCCATCAGGGGGGGTGCTGGGATGGCCAGATGACATACATCCACAAAAATGGCTGACAAGGTATGCCCTTCACCCTTCCCCACCTGGAGAGAGCGCAGCACATCCTTGGTCCCCTGCAGTGCTTCCACCATGGCAGAGGAAACACTACAACTGAGGCCATGGTGGAAGTGTCCATGCTTTAAAGTAGTGACTGCAGTGTTTCCTGGGAAATTGGGTGGAGCTGCGCTCTCTCCAGGTGCTGTCCTGAAATACGATTTGAGAAAATTCCTTCCCGATCCTCCGAGAGGCAATCTGATATTCCTTGGATCAACTTTACCTTTTTTAAAGCAATCTACTGAGCTGGCAAGAACCACCTCTGGAGGAAGTCTATTTCACAGCTCTTACTGTGAAGAAACCTTTCCGTATTTGGAGATGAACTCTCTTTTCCTTTAGACGTAAAGAGTGCCCCCTTGTCCTTTGTGATGACCTTAAAGTGAATAACTCAACACCAAGATCACTATATGGACCACTTATGTATTTGTACATGTTGATCATATCCCCCCCTTAATCTCCTCTTCTCAAGAGAGAATAAATTCAGTTCCTCCAATCTTCCCTCATAGCTGAGCTCCTCCATGCCTCTTACCAGTTTAGTTGCCCTTCTCTGCGCTTTCTTCAGTTCCCGATATTTTTTTTGAGAACTGGTGCCCAAAACTGGACTGCATATTCCAGATGAGATCTTACTAATGATTTGTACAGGGGCAAAATTATATCTCTCTCTCTGGAGTCCATACCTCTCTTAATACAAGAAAGTACTTTGCTTGTTTTGGAAACCACAGCTTGGCATTGCATGCTATTATTAAGCTTATGATCTACCAGGACCCCCAGATCCTTCTCCACTATGAATTCTCACGGCTGTACTCCCCCTAGTATGTATGATGTATGCATATTCTTAGCCTCCAAGTGCATAACTTATGCCCAATGAAACAGTGCATTGAGGTCTGCTTGTAAGTTGGAGACTTCCTGTAAGGACGTTTTCCATTGCATAGCTTGGTGTCATCTGCAAACACTGAAATGGTACTTTTAATCCCAGACCCTATATCATTTATTAATATATTGAATAGTAAGGGTCCCAACCAGGGCCGTCTTTAATATTGATTGGACCCTGGGCAAACATTTTCTTGGGCCTCCCAACCACTCTCAGAGCCCTTTCACACTGAGGCGGTTTTCAGGCATTTTAGCACTAGAAATAGCCTCTAAATCATGCCTGAAAACCGCCTCAAAACTGCCCCCCATTCATTTCAGTTGTGACTCTTCACACTGGTGGCGGTGCGCTTGTGGGACGTTCTGAAAACTTCTGCAAGTATCATTTTTGGGGCAGTCTGTATACACCGCTCCTAATCTGCCCATTGAAATAATTGGGCATTGCTGCTGAAGCACCTGCAAAGCACTTCGGCAGCACCACTACACGGGCGCTTTTAACTCCTTCGGGGGGGTTAAAAGCACCCTGCTCCCGCCCCAAAAGCGTTGCTGCAGTGACGGTAAAGCACCGCTAAAACGAGTGGCGCTTTACCGCGACCGCCAGTGCTTCCCAGTGTGAAAGGGCTCTTAGACATACAGCAAATAGCAGGAATACTCAAAATCAGTTTACTGTAGTAGATCAGGCAGCAATTAAAATTGGTAGCCAGAGGTTACAGCCTATTATTACCACTCACTGACTGTTTGCTAGAGGTTACTGCACATCATCACTGCTCACTGATAGACATACTATAGGAGATGGTCAGAGACTGCGTATCTAGTACAGGAGATAACCAGAGACTGTGGATATTACAGGAGATGACCAGAGACTGCGGATATTACAGGAGATGACCAGAGACTGCGGATAGTACAGGAGATAACCAGAGACTGCGGATTTTACAGGAGATGACCAGAGACTGTGGATATTACAGGAGATGAACAGAGACTATGGATATTACAGGAGATGACCAGAGACTGCAAATATTACAGGAGATGTCCAGAGAATGCGGATAGTACAGGAGATGACCAGAGACTGCGGATAGTACAGGAGATGACCAGAGACTGCGGATAGTACAGGAGATGACCAGAGACTGCGGATATTACAGGAGATGACAAGAGACTGCGGATATTACAGATGACCAGAGACTGCGGATAGTACAGGAAACATGCAAACGAGACCTAAAACAAATCATCAAGCAGTGTGGTCTGGCCCATGCTGTGTGTACTGCTCTGTAATAAACATAGCCACACAGTCAGCCTGGATTTGTCAGGGACAGGACAAGTTTTAAAACATAGTGGGTTGGGGACTCAGGGGCCAGCAGCCAGGGGAGGAGAAAGACCTACCTGGCCGGTCCTCCTAGCCACCAGCTCAGCTCCGCCTCTGATCAGCATCTGCTCACACAACACCAGTCAGTACTGTGTAGTCGAGTGTCTGACTAGTCTAGCTGCTAGCACTGGATCTGCAGCACACTTCAGTCCCCTCTGACTTCACACTAATCGGCGGTGGTCCCTCGGCATCTAATCCGACGTGCAGAGGCAGGCAGCACGTACGCCTAGCAAGGGGCGGGGTCAGAGCATCAGTGGAGTTCAAGGACCCGCCCGCCCGCTCAAGGCCCCAATACTGCACGCTTTTGCCGCTGTAGTAAATCATAGGACAGCAGCTGCCTATGTCACTGTCTCTGGTGCCGTGCATGGACATACAGCACCGATGGGGGTCCGGCGATGCAGGTCCTGATTTTGCGGCCAGCGCAGGCTAAGGGGCAGTTCTGCTTTGGGGCTCCTAAACAATGACATGGCCCTGGGCAGCCGCCCCTTTTGCCCTGCGGTAGACGGCCCTGGTCCCAACACTGAACCTTGGGGTACACCACTGATAACCTTAGACCATTCAGAATAAGAATCATTAACCACTACTCTCTGAATTCTATCTTTTAGCCAGTTTTCTATCCATTTGCAAACTGTTTTTCCCAAACCTGTAGACTTTACCTTACACATTAGCCGTGTGTGGGGAACGGTGTCAAATGCTTTTGCAAAATCCAAGTACACCACGTCCACAGCCACCCCTCTGTCCACTGTATTTGAATGCTTTGATTTTTGAAAATGCACTATTGGCATCTGGGTGAACTGGAAATGATGTCAGGCTATCACTTCCGGGTCACCATAGCCGAGAGCCGATCCAGTCTTTATTCGGCTCTCCGATCAGCCGGCGGAAGCGCCGGCTGATCGATTGGAACTCCCAGTGGAATAGGAGATTCAGGTAAAGCCCTGGAAGGCAGCAAGAGACATCCCCTCTCGCTGCTTGTAAAAGTGATCCAGCGGCTAGTTAGGAGAGCCAACTGTTGGCACTTAAATAACAGTACCGGAATGATTCCCGCAGGTGCAGACTTCATCTTGGTATAACCACTTGAAGTCTAGCAACTTATGGGTATGTCTTGCTTAATTTACCTGGATATAATAATGGCAATAAAATGCGTCAACAGCACACCTTTTATCACTGTGCAACATCAGCAATTTGAAGGGTATGTACAGCCAAAGCAAAAATATGTAATAAATACTATTTATTATTATTTCACTTTTTGCCTTACTGTAAAATAGAACATCGGTCAAAAATGTACTAGAATGCAATATTGTTTTTTTAACAGATGACTTAAATGTTATTTTACAGCACACATCCAGACAGTTATTAAAAATGCACCCTTTAATCCAGTTATGCATCTGTTATATGTAACAACACAGCCAGTATAAATACCTGAATCTGTCTTCACATTAGCTTCCTGTAGAGGAACGCTTAATTAGGTAAGGGGCAGCACTGAGTATATCATGGCTGTATGACTACGCTCAGTATTGTCAGTCCAACCCTGTCATGATGCTTACAGGAGAGGAGTGCACAAGGATGACCTCATAAATGTGGTTCTGTTCCTTCATTGTCCAAACAGCAGACTAAGAGTGGAGAGGTACAGCAGACATTATTTTTCACAAAACAGGTAGCTGGGCTTTAGTTGTACACGGGAGGCTTCCATATCTAAGGATAGTGAAGGACATACAGATGGGGAATATAGCTGGGGTCCTGAGAACATGTTTTTTGCTTTGAGTTTGGCTGTGGAGAAGGGCGTACTCCAGAGCCAATTGGAGTTTGGCTTCATGTTATGTTGTCCCACCACTGACTAAAATGGGCTACAGTGCATCTTAAAATATACAATATCCAGTCAAAACGTCCAGTGGGGACCCCTATTCCGGTGTGAACCCTCTGAAGATAGTTCCTGTCACTTCCTGTTGTGACTCTATATAGGAAGTGAGGGTAAATTTCCCCAACCGGACACAGACATGTACACTTCACCATCATCAATGTTGGTTTCCACCATCCATACTATGTGTATGGCAGCTCTTTCCTATCTAGAACACCAAAAAAAAAGTCAAAGTCATGCAAAATGCACCCCCATCTTCTCAGCACAAAGGAAGTTTATCCGCAGCGTGCAACTTCTTATGATACGTGAAGGCTGACCTCGTCTGAAAAGATTTCCCACACTGGGTGCACGAGAAAGGCTTCTTGCTGCTGTGGATTGTTTGGTGAGTAATTAAATTTGACTTGCAGGAGAAACACTTCCCGCACACAGAGCATGAGTAAGGCTTCACCCCCGTGTGAGTCCTAAGATGGTCGACGAGGTACGATTTCCGGGAATAGGTCTTCCCACACTCCGAGCAGGAGAAAGGCCTCTCCGATGTGTGGCTCCTCCTGTGCGTATTAAGATGAGTCCTCTGGGAAAAACACTTCCCGCACTCTGGGCACGGATACGGCTTCTCACCCGTGTGAACCCTCTCGTGAAGGATGAGGACTGACTTTCGGGAAAATTGTTTCCCACACTCGGTGCAGAAGAAGGGCTTCACCCCCGTGTGAAACGACTCGTGCGTGATCAGAGAGATTTTGTGGGAGAAACATTTGCCACATTCGGAGCAGCAATATGGTTTCACCCCCGTGTGAATCCTTTCGTGGGAGACCAGATGGGCCCTCTGAGAGAAGCTTTTCCCGCACTCGGTGCATGAAAAGGGCCTCTCTTCTGTATGGGTCCTTTTATGTCTTATAAAGGCCGATTTCAGCTTAAAGCCTTTCCCGCACTCAGTACACGAATAAGGGTGTCCCCAGGCATGGTTAGATTGGTGTCTTTGGAGAAAGCAATTTTGAATAAAACTATTTTCATAATTAGAGTGTGAATAGGTCCCTGTCAAGCTATGACTTGATTGGTCTGTGATAAGTTCTTCCTCCTTGATAAAACGTTCCCCATGCTCGGAAAATGGGAACAATTTGCTCCCTGTGCAATGAGTAATGGGGAGTGAGTGACCAGGAAAGTTCCCGTTGTCCAAGGACAGGTCTGCCATGCGAGGTCCTGGATGGAGATACAAGGACATTGAGCTTCTTCCGGAAGAATCTTCTATGAGGTCTTCTACTGTATTACCATATGGAGCAAAAATGTAACGTCTGTTCTCATAATTTCTGCTTTGATGTCCACCTGGAAGAAACACCATTTGAACAGGTAAGCCAATTTTCAGGAATGTTTTCTAAAATTACAAAAAGTATATTTACTTTTATTGCCACTGACTTTTTTTTTTGTAATTCACTTTATTTATAAAGGTAAGTCACAAAATACAAGAGACAAGAAGATAAAATACAACTATTGATTACATACAGGAATGATAGGACGGGGCGATGGGCCGATAATAGGGTGGGCCGATGACACGGCAAGCTGATGAAAGGGCAGGCCGATCAAAGGGCCGGCCGATGACAGGGCGGGCTGACTGCCCGATTATAGGGTGGGCCAATGATAGGGCGGGCCGATGATGGGGCGGGCCGAAGATAGGGCGGGCCGAAGATAGGGCGGGCCGAAGATAGGGCGGGCCGAAGATAGGGCGGGCCAATGATAGGGCAGGCCAATGATAGGGCAGGCCAATGATAGGGCAGGCTGATGGGCCGATTATAGGGTGGGCCGATGATAGGGTGGGCCGATGATAGGGCGGGCCGATGATAGGGCGGGCCAATGATAGGGCGGGCCAATGATAGGGCGGGCCAATGATAGGGTGGGCCAATGATAGGGCGGGCCAAAGAGCCAATGATACATTAGTCGAAGATCAGCATCGCAATGCTTTACAGCAGGGCTTGACAAATTCCAGCTTTTGTCAGTCCATTCACTGTTGCAGGGATGCACAATTAGCATTGACCGACGTCCAGGACATGCAGTTCCGGACGCCGGGCAGGTATATTTTTTTCTACATTTAGTCCTGCTGCAGGCAAGCAGCCAGGTTCACTTGTGAGGTGGAAGCATTTGGGCAGCTCCGCTGCCGCCCGATTGCTTACACACTTGCGGGTAACGTGCACCCCCGCCGTACACCCCCTGCTATGTATCCCGGGCTCTGCTTGCCCATCTGCATGCATCTGTGATCATCTGCCATTCGGCGCAAGTGGACGGGACTCCATGGCAAAACAGCATCTGTAGTTAACGTAGAACTATGGCAAAACTTTATTTTTTTTTTATTTTGAATAGAGTATAGGAGGGTTATAACCCCTGTCAGATTTTTTTTGCCATCTGTGTCACATTGCAGAGATTTTCCTTCACTTCCTGTTCCATAGCCAAACAGGAAGTGAGAGAAAATCCCTGCAAATTAAGGGAATTTCTTGGGGACATCCAGCCCCTCAGAACTAGTGTCGCCAATGGAAGATTTTCCCTCTATTACTTTTCCGAGGACACCCCAAAAGGTGGGATTTTCTTTTACTTTCACTTTCAATGATAATGGTAAACAGGACAAATAGAAAGGGTGAATCTCTCTAAAGGGGGCACAGACAGCAATAAACATTGACAGGTTGTTCTAATCCCTCTCCACACTATCCAAAACTAAAAAAAAAGTTTTGCCTTTAGTTATATTTTAAGTATTCTTGTTTTATTTTCTATTATCTGCATCTGTCTTTACTTAATTAAATGTTATAAGTACTTGTGTGATCTCTCATTGCACATATTGAATACAACCCCAAAAATGTAAACTATCAGGTTACCTTCATAAAATAGTTAACAGTACATACAGGCCAAAAGTCAGCCGGTTTCTGCTGAACTGACCGATATTCGTCCTGTGTGTACCTAGATTAAAGGGGTTATAAAGCCAGAAGGTTTTTTTTATTCTATGCATTAAGATAAAAAAAAAAACTTTTGTATGTAGCAGCCCCCCTAATTACTTACCTGAGCCCCTTCTCTCTCCAGCGATGTCCACGAATGTCTAAGCCGTCCAGGACACTCCTCCGGATAGGCTGAGACACAGCAGCAGCTCCATTGGCTCCCACAGCTGTCAATCAGTCAGTCAGCCAATCAAGGGGGAGATGGGGCGGGGTCAGGTTGTACGTGTCTGAAAGAATACACTGAGCTCTGACACGGCTCGGGTGCCCCCATAGAAAGCTGCTGGCTGAGGGGGCACTCGACAGGAGGGAGGGGCCAGGAGCAGCAGAGAGGGACCCGAAAAGAGGAGGATCCAGGCTGCTTTGTGCAAAACCAACTGCACAGAAGAGGTAAGTATGACATGTTTGTTATTTAAAAAAAAAACAAGACTTTACAATCACTTTAATAGAGGCTGATGGCTCCTGACACATACTGTCTCCCCATTACTGTCTACTGACAGAGGAGGGGGGAGAAGAAGAGATTGTTGTAGTGACTGAACAAGGAGAACCTGGTTTAGTGTTTATTACTCACCTGTGCTGAGCTCTGGAGGGATTCCATCGTCCTTGCATGGCTCATCACCACTACCATACAGCTCTTCTTCTTCCTCTTTAATTTTCACTTTAATACCCATTAAATGTTCAACCTAGGGAACGCAAAACATACATTATATAATCTACAGAAAAACAATTCTGTTTGTTAGAGCTACCAGAACCAGTAGGGACCATACAGTTTATGCAGTAGGCTCAGAGTATCATAATCAAAGCTACTCAAGAAATACATGCTGTATGATGCTAAAGATAAATAGGATGGGCACAGCTCTATGCTGGCATCAAGGGAGGTAACACATGGAGCTTTGTAGTAGAAGGATTGCAGATATGTAGGATAAGGGAGTTGAAGGAGTTAATATAGAGGCAACATAGAGCATGGCTCGACAAATCCCAGGCACCAGGTCGTGGTGCCTGGGCTTTTGTCAGTCTGTTCACTGTTGCAGGGATGCACAATTTGTATCAAGTAGTTTTCTTTTACATTTCCACTTGTCAGGTGGAAGCATTCGGGCGGCTCCACTGCTGCCCGATCACTTCCACACACATGGATAAAGCACTCCCTCTTTTATGTATCCCGGGCTCCGCTTGCCCATCTGCAGGCCTGGGACTGGCATAGCAGGCACCACAGGGTAGAGGGGAGCGAGGAGAGAAGACACACGTCCGCTCTCCTCCCCATCCTGTTCCTGATTGTTCCTGATTCAGAAGCCCCACATATGACATCACTTCCGGGTCCCCGTTGACAGTTTCCCTGGCCAGCTTGGCCTGGAAAGAATGTAATGCAGTGCATTCAGTGGGGCATGTCTCATTAAAGAGTACCTATCACCAAAAAATCATCACATAGGGGACTTTTTGTCCCCTAAGTGATGAAGAAAAAAATGAAGTGAAAAAAATGTACTGTTATTGTAAAAAAAATTGTTACACCCAAGCACATAAACACCCCCTCCCCGTCCACCCCCACCCTCACATATACGCACGTACAAACATTATCACGCGCGTTGGGATGCATATGAAAATGTTGATTGCGATAGACGTTACATATCGCCACGCATGCGTACAAGCTGCCTCCTAGTTTTAAAGAAAATTTGTCAAGCTCTGACATAGAGACATGATGTAGATTAAATATACAGGGGTAAAAAAGAGTTAAAAATTACCCCACAATCAAATATATTGAATATCTGTTGCCTGTGATCTAGAACCCATGAATGACTCATTTATTCGTTAGTTCCCCCTTCCTCTTTTCCTTCTGTTGGAAGAAGAAGGGGTGGGCTCCCCAACGTACACACTACATGGTTTACATCTGTGATCACTGCGATTTGTCATCACAGCAATCACAGGCTACAGAGCCGCTCAGAACAGCTCTGTACTCTGTGTCTGTAACCGAGGATGGCTCACATCACAGCCATTTATGGGTGCTCTGGCTGCCCAAGGGTTTTTCCTGCATGAATAAGTGTCCATCACTTTACTGTTTAACCACTTCCCATCCGGGCCAATTTTGGCACCTCGCTCCTACATATAAAAATCATAATTTTTTGCTAGAAAATTACTCAGAACCCCCAAACATTATACATGTTTTTTTTAGCAGAGATCTTAGGGAATAATATGGCGGTCGTTGCAGCTTTTTATGTCACGCGGTTTTTGGAAAGCGATTTTTCAAACGTGTTTTTTTTGGGAAAGAAAACAGTTTCATGAATCAAAAATAACAAAACAATAAAGTTAGCCCAAATTTTTTGTATAATGTGAAAGATGATGTTACACCAAATAAATAGATACCCAACATGTCACTCTTTAAAATTGCGCATACTCATCAAATGGCGCCATACATTGGTACTTAAAAATCTCCATAGGCAACGCTTTAAACATTTTTACAGGTTACATGTTTAGCGTTACAGAGGGGGTCTTGGGCTAGACTATATTAATAGTAAAAAGGTCAGGTCTGAGCATGTAGGCCCTTTACAAAATAATCTAGAGTGCGTGACTGGGGACAAAGAGAAGGCAAAGTTATTAAATACTTTCTTCAGCTCTGTGTATACAAAGGAGCATGGTGGAGCTCATATCCACGTCAGGAGTGGTAGTGACACAGCCCCAAGTGATCCACAATGGCTCAAAAGTGAAATGGTCCAGAAGTATTTAGACAGAATAAAGGTAGATAAAGCACCTGGACCAGATGGCATCCATTCACGGATCCTAAAGGAATTGAGCTCTGTCATTTCAAAGCCATTGTATCTCATTTTTAGGGACTCCTTAAGGACTGGAATAGTGCCACTGGATTGGCGTAGGGCCAATGTGGTGCCCATATTTAAAAAGGGATCAAAGTCTTTACCAAGTAACCATAGACCTGTTAGTTTAACTTCTATAGCTGGGAAGATACTGGAGAGTTTAATAAAAGACCACATAGATGAGTTCTTGTTGGATAAAAAGATTTTAAGCAACAGACAGCATGGATTCATGAAAGACAGAAGTTGTCAAACAAACCTGATTTCTTTTTATGAGGTAAGTAAAACCTTAGACAGAGGGGTGGCTGTGGACGTGGTATACTTGGATTTTGTGAAAGCGTTTGACACCGTTCCCCACACACAGCTAATGTGTAAGGTAAAGTCTATAGGCTTGGAAAGATCAATCTGTAAATGGATAGAAAACTGGCTAAAAAACCGAATTCAGAGAGTAGTGGTTAATGATTCTTACTCTGAATGGTCGAAGGTTATCAGTGGTGTACCCCAAGGTTCAGTGTTGGGACCCTTACTTTTCAATATATTTATAAATGATATAGGGTCTGGGATTAAAAGTACCATTTCAAACGTACGGTAATAATTCGAATACTAGATGGTTTTGGGGGTCTAGGAAGAGGTGATACCTAAGGGGGTCAACATGAGGGGGATCATACATGCTACGTACGTATAAGAATCGGGGGTTCACGTATTGAAATGTAAATAGTTGTAATTTGGAGTAAACGGTGTGTCAGCGGGTTAATCTGTCACGTAACTCCAGACGAACATTCAACCTCTGTAGGACGTTCCTTCAATAAGGTGACGTATCGAACCACAGTAGACGTTTGTGACTTTACCATGAAAATTAGGGTCTGGGATATAGTAAATATTTATATAACTTTTCATTCCCAGGGTTGTGACTTGGAACCCCATGTGGTGACTATTGGAAGCTGGTAAGTCTCATTCTTAGTAATTGGTGATGAGAGACTTAAGCCAAAAAATCGGTCAAAAGATAGG
>BLSH010311413.1:145874-156082 GCA_018402905.1 Glandirana rugosa
CCCCCCCCCCCCCCCCCCCCCCCCCCCCCCTAGAACACCAGGGAAGCCTCCCAGAACCACCAGGGATGGCAATCAGGGACCACCAGGGATGCCACCCAAGACCACCAGTTAAGGGGCACACAATGCCCAATAGGGATGGCACTGTGCCCATCTGATACCTGCCAGTGCCATCCCTACAGCTGCTGCTTAACAGTGCCACATATCAGTGCCTATCAGCGCCACCCATCAGTGCCCAGTGCCACCTATCAGTGCCCAGTGCCACCTATCAGTGCCCAGTGCCGCTTATCAGTGCCCATCAGCACTGCATATCAGTGCCACAAATCAGTGCCCGTCAGTGCTGCTTATCAGTGCTGCCTATCAGTGCCCATGAGTGCTGCATATAAGTGCTACCTAATCAGTGCCACCTCATCAGTGCCAATCACTACTGCCTCGTCAGTGCCATCAGTGCATCTTCATCAGTGCCCATCAGTGAAGGAGAAAATATACTTATTTACAAAGTTTTGTGAAGGAAAAAAATGTTTTTTTTTCAAAATTTTCGGTCTTTTTGTATTTGTAGCGCAAAAAATAAAAATCAAATACCACCAAATGTCGCACGACCGCGCAATTGTCATTCAAAATGCAACAGTGCTGAAAGCTGAAAATTGGTCTGGTAGGGAAGTGTTCTAAGTGCATGGTATTGAAGTGGTTAAAAAGGCAAAGGGAAAAAAACTGTCCATCAATCTCTGGAACAAACCTTTTGGCTCATCACCAGCAAAACTTGTCCCTTCGCAGGGTTTAAAGGTCCCAAAGAAAAGGTCACCAGCAGCTTAGCAATGTAAACAGCTCTCTCTCCCAAGTTTGTCCTGCTCCGCACAGCACCTCATGGACATCTGCTGGCTGTTTCCTGCCCCTTTCAGCCCTCTCTTGCAGGCGGGTTAACCAGTCCAGGACTACAGTACCGATAATCCGTTTTGGAGGATCTTTCCCACCCAAAATGACTCAAAGCCTCAAAATTCCAGGTCCCATATGAAAATCAGTTTTCTCTCTGTATCGGATCACCCCAGAACACCTCATCCTGTAAAGGTGACATTCCCCGAGTACTGGAATTGTGCTGCTTTTCACCCCCCTTAACCACCTCAATACTGGGCCAATTCTGACACTTCTCACATACATGTAAAAAATCTACTTTTTTCTACTAGAAAAATTACTTAGAACCCCCAAACATTATATTTTTTTTTTAACAGAGACCCTAGAGAATAAAATGATGGTCGTTGCAATGTTTTATGTCACTGTAATTGCGCAGAGGTCTTTCAACGCATTTTTTTTTTGGAAAAAATACACTTTAATTAATAAAAAAAAAAAAAAAAAAACTGTAAAGAGTTAGACCAATTTTTTTGTATAATGTGAAAGATGATGGTATGCCGAGTAAACAGATACCGAACATGTCATGCAAGTTACCAGTTTAGATGCACACAGGAGGTCTGGTGCTAGAATTATTGCTCTTGCTCCGACGTTCGCGGCGATACCTCGCGTGTGGTGCGATCACTGTTTACATATGCGTGCGGGACCGACGTGTGCGTTTGACACTGCGTGTGAGCACAGGGTGATGGGGGTGCTTTAAAAAATGTTTTTATTATTATTTAATTTTTTTTAAAAATTATAATTTTTATTGCTATCAAAACTAATGTTAACCACTAGAGATCCGCACTATAGACGAAAGACGTCTACAGCGCGGATCTGAATCTCCGGGTGGACGTCCATGGACGTCCGCCCCTTTACACGCCCCCTGCGCGCACTCACAGGCGGCGGCTGCGTGGGCGTGCCCGCGGGTCGGGCGGACTCGATGTCCGCTCCTGACCCGCGATCGCCTGCAAGGCTGTAGAACGGGGAACCGCCAATGTAAACAATCTGTGAGAGGGGGACAAGCAGATCTACTGATCCCTGTCACTGGGATCAGTTAGATCTGTTATGTCCCGGCCAACCCATCCCCCCCACAGTTAGAACACATCCAGGGAACATTGTTAACCCCTTCACTGCCCCCTGCAGGTTAACCCCTTCACTGCCAGTGACATTTATACAGTAATCAGTGGACATTTAAATTTCTGATCGCTGTATAAATGTCATTGGTCCCAAAAATGTGTCAAAAATGTCCGACATGTCCCCCCCAATATCAAAGTCCCGATAAAAATCGCAGATCGCCGCCATTACTAGTAAAAAAAAAATAATAATAATAAAAACGCCATAAATCAATTCCCATAGTTTGTAGACGCGATAACTTTTGCACAAACCAATCAATAAACGCCGATTGCGATTTTTTTTTTACCAAAAATATGTAGAAGAATATAAATCGGCCAAACCCAATGAATAATTTTTTTTATTTTTGGATATTTATTAGAGCAAAAAGTAAAAAATATTGTTCTTTTTTCAAAATTGTCGCTCTTGGTTTTGTTTATAGCGCAAAAAATAAAAACCGCAGAGGTGATCAAATACCACCAAAAGAAAGCTCTATTTGTGGGGAAAAAAGGACATCAATTTTATTTGGGTACAGCGTCGCACGACCGCGCAATTGTCATTCAAAGTGCGACATCGCTGAAACCTGAAAATTGGTCTGGGCAGGAGGGGGGTTTAAGTGCTCAGTAAGGAAGTGGTTAAAATCCCTTTTGACAGCAATAGCAATGACAGGTACTCTTTGTGGAGAAATGGGGGATCTACTAGACCCTGTATCACTCCTTTGGGCTCCAATGTAGCTGATCAGACACAGATCGGTCTGATCGGCTGGCTATGCGGCCAGTAAACAAAGAGCCGGACCGGAAGTGACAAAATATTCTTTGCAGTTCTGACGTCACACAGTGGAAGGAACAGCTTAATTTCCTCTCACTGTGAGGCCGGAGATGGATGCCGCTGGCCGCATCCATACCAGGCTTCCCGATCGCTCGTGAGAGCCCGGTAATGGCTGCGGCGGGTGGGACCCCCTTCCACCACCTGTAAAAGTATTCCAGTGGCTGCCTGAAAGAGAATCACCGGCTGTAAAAAATGCCACCAAGATCATGGTTATAGCCTCAACCATGATCCCGATATAACTGCTTCGCTACCACGACATATATATACTGTGGCTGATAGGGAAGCGGTTTAAGGGACCACAACCCAAAGAATAGGGACACATATCTGTCTTCCAGGACCTATCCCTGGCTACCTGTATAGTACCATTTTTGCATAATCACATTGGTCCAGCACGGAAGCCATTCAGAGAACACTTTGCATCCTCTCAATGAATCCAAAGCGTTGTCTGATTGGATGAGGTGGAGAGCTGGGGCCGTGATATCACAATCTCCACATCAAGAAAATGAAAAGTGCTCTCTAAATGTCGTGTTGACAATCTAGCTGAGATCACTGTTTTAGCAGTCCTTACCACAGTGATTTCCAGCTCCATGGAGACCCCTCCAAGTTGGATCAATGTAACTATACAAAAATATTCATACCTAAACTTCAGCTTTATGAATAAATGAGAGTTCTGTAACTGATGGAAAATCTGGTACCTTAGTCCTAGTTTCCTGCTGTATCTACTGATCCAGATGGTCTCTGTTGACCCAACTGCCTTGTAGGCTTATTGATTGGCATGTGGAGCTGCTTTATACCTTGACTGGTTGCCAACAAATGTCTCCAGATGGGTGCCATATTACTGGATACCTTCCAATCAACCTACACTATGGATCGTATTAAACTGGGTGTCATTACCTTTATTTTTTTATGTTTTACAACTGCAAGAAGTGACCAAAATAATGAAAGGACAGGAAGAAGCTAGCCAAAGTCCTAATAGAGGCTCCTGACTCCCCCACTGGGCACATACCGTCTCCACATTACTCTCTACTGACAGAGGAGGGGGGAGAAGAAGAGATTGTTGTAGTGACTGAACAAGGAGAATCTGGGACTCTTCTCTGGATTTACTGTTTATTACTCACCTGTGCTGATCTCTGGATGGATCTCCTGCTGCTTATGTGGCTCATCATTCCTCACATGCAGATCTTCTTCCTCTTTAACCACATTAATATTCATTAAAATTTCACCCTAAATAATTCAAAAGATACGTTATATAATCTGCAGAAAAAAAATATTATTGTTAGAGCTACGAGAATCAGTATGGATCGTAAAATCACAGTATTAGGCTCCATTCATTCCTCGAAGCTCGAAGCTCCAAAATAACCAACATCCAGAAACATTACAAAGGTGACTGTTCGCATATGAGCACTCAGACGTCTGCAGCTTAAAGCCTGGAGCTCCAAAAGCTATTTTTTGGAGTAGGGGTGTAGTTGGGAAAATATGGTTTCACAGGTGTGTTGTGCTCATAGGAACAGGTTAGCAAATTAACCTGATAGTTACTGAATCCACACTGATGGGTGCCAAGCCTTGATATACAAAAGGCGGCACTCCAAAATCCTTTCTGTGCATTTATTGGTGCATAAAATGCATAAGAATACAGTAGCTGACGCTCCAAGCTGTGACCAAGGCAGTTTTCCGCTGAAACGCGTCAGCTACTGTATTGTTATGCACTTTATGCATCAATAAATGCACAGAAAAATGTTTGGAGTGCTGCCTTTTGTATATATTATTTAGCATTCCCTGATACTGATATGCATCTCTCTATTTCCATGCTCATTGGCGGATGCACGATTTTTGAGGATCTTTAACCACTTGCGGACATCCTACCATATATTTACTGTGGCAGGGTGGCTGACTCTGTGCCAGATAATGTACCTAGTACCTGGTCTCACGCTAACGGGACTCCAACTGGCAGCCCACTCCCACGGTGATTCTACACTCAATGTCTGTCGGCACCCGCCAATGCTTCAGTACAGAGGCAGGACGGCAGTCTGCCTATGTAAACAAGGCAGATTGTCATTCTGTGAGTACAGAAGGTATGGATCCTGTGTTCCTGTAAACCAGAAACACTGATCTATGCCTTCCACTAGTAAAATCACCTCCCCCACTACACTGAATCACAGGCTAGGCAAACAGTTAACCCTTTGATTGCCCCTGATGGTAACCCCTTCCCAGCCATTGTCATTAGTAGAGTAACAGTTCATATTTTTAGCACTGATCACTGTCTTAGTGTCACTGGTTCCCAAAAAGTGTCAAAAGCGTCACTTAGTGTCCGATGGCTACAGCGCGGACCTGAATTGCCAGGCGGACATCCATGGACGTCATCCTGTGCATGAGCCGCCTGCATGCCCCTGCGAGGCGCGCATGGCACACTCTGTGACCACCGAATCTATGAGACTCGGCTGATCACAGATCAGTATCCGGTCCCGGGCCCTTACCACGTGATCAGCTGTCAGCCAATGACAGCTGATCACGTGATGTAAACAAAAGATTGGTAAACGGCTTTGGATCACCGGCTGCAGACAGAGGGAAAGCGGTCCCGCACACGGAGAGGCACTGCTGCTATGCAGTGCCCTCTACCAGTGTCACCTACAGGTGCACATTGGTAAAGCCTACCAGTGCCCACCAGTGCCACCTATCAATGTCCGCCAGTGTCACCTATCAATGGCCATCAGTGCTGCCAACCAGTGCCTCATCATCAGTGCTGCTGATCAGTGACACCTACCAGTGCCCATTCGTGCCACTAATCAGTGCCACCTATCAGTGCCACACATCAGTGCCTTTCAGTACCACCCATCAGTGCCCTTCAGTGCCACCTGTCAGTGCCACCCATCAGTGCCCAGTGCCACCTATCAGTGCCCATCAGTACCGCCTTATCAGTGTCGCCTTATCAGTGCCCATCAGTGCCACCTCTCAGTGCCCAGTGCAGCCTATTAGTGCCCATCAGTGTACATCAACGAAGGAGAAAAATTACCTGTTTTCAAAATTTTATAACAAATTATAAAACTGTTTTTTTTTTGTTTTTGTTTTTTTTAAATTTCGGTCTATTTTTTCGTTTTTTTAGCAAAAAAACTAAAACCCAGTAGTGATTAAATACCACCAAAAGAAAGCTCTATTTGTGTGAAAAAAAATGATAAAAATGTAATTTGGGTACAGTGTACCATGCCCATGCAATTGTCATTCAAATCGCGACAGCGCTGAAAGCTGAAAATTGGCCTGTGCAGGAGGGGGGTTTGCCCAGTAAGTGCGCAGTAAGCAAGTGGTTAAGAAGAAATTCGATTTTTTACATTCTTTTATTGGATATGTTTTATAGCAGAAAGTAAAAAATATATATATTTGGTTTTTTTTCCAAAATTGTCACACTTTTTTGTTTATAACGTAAAAAATTAAAACAGCATAGGTGATCAAATACCACCAAAAGAAAGCTCTATTTGTGGGAAAAAAGGACAAAAATGTTATATGGGTACAACGTCGCACGACCACGCAATTGTCAGTTAAAGTAACACAGTGCCATATCGCAAAAAATTACCTGGTCATGAAGGGGGTAAATCTCCCGGAGGTTAAATACATTTAAAGCTTGTACCCCTCTTAGCAATCTAAAATGTACTTCACACTGGCACAGGTGTATATTGGAAGATTGACTATATACCAAATGTTGGGATACCACGCCTGGGATGATTGTTCTATTTAAAGTGGTTGTCAACTTGTGACAACCACTTTAACCTACAGGTAAGCCTATGATAAGGTTACCTGTAGGTGCACTGCATATCTCCCAAACCTGTACGGTTCAGGAGATATGCAGTGTAATCGCTGTGCCGAAGTCATGTCGGCACATGCGCAGTGAAGGAACGGCCTGTGTGCCGTTCCTCCACTGCGACCGTGCCGTGACTGGCGGCTAACGCGCACATGCGCGGGAGTGACGTCACGCGACTCCGGCCAGTCACAATGCCGGAGTCGCGGCCCCGGAAGGAAGAGGGGTAGAAGATGAATGCAGCCAGCAAAGTGGACATGGCTGGACGCCGCAGGCTTCGTTTGCAGGTAAGTGGCACATAATGGGCTACTATGCAATGCATAGTAGCCCATTATGTTTCTACTTTACAGGGGGACATAGAGGAAGTAAACCCGATCTGCGTTTACTTCCTCTTTAAAGATGTTAGATTTTATTTATAATATTGTGTTACAGAATACTAAAATCCTGAGACATCTCTTGACTCATCACATTGTCTTTATCTTCTCGTGGCTGTGGAACCTTTATGGTTCCTATCCATCCATGGAGCCTCTACTCTCTTGCCATACTTGTTCTTAAGAAGCTGGATATATTAAAGGAGAACTATAGGCAAAACTTTTTTTCATTTTGGATAGAGTAATTGAGGGTTATAACCCGTTAAGATTTCTTTTTTTTTTTTTGCCGTACCCCATTGTGGAGATTTCCCTTCACTTCCTGCACCCATAACCAAACAGGAAGTGAGAGAAAATCCCTAAAAATTAAGGGAATTCCTTGGGGTCCCCAAAGTCACCAGAACTAGTGTCCCTATTGGAAGATTTCCCTTCTATTACTTTTCTGGGGACAACCCAAAATTTGAGATTTTTTTAACTTTCAATGATAATGGTAAACAGGACAAATAGAGAGGGTGAATCTCCCTAACGGGGGCGCAGACACCAATAAAAACCTGATAGGGGTTCTAATCCCTCTCCACTCTATCCAAAACTAAAAAAAAAGTTTTGCCTTTAGTTATACTTTAATCGTGTTAACTCTTATGCAGGTAGTATATGATGTAGAGAATAAGAGCATACTGTTATATTGATTGATTATGTATATGAGACATTGGCTATCACCGTTTTTTTAGTTTACAGATACCCAAAAAGTGTTGGTTTTCCTGGAGAAGCAGGCTTTGACCTGTGAAATGCGTGGAACAAACATGATGACCCCGTCTGGATACTCTCCTTTGGGATCTCTCTAACACTATGCATTCTGCATTTTTTAAGTGTATAGTGTATACAGTTCTTATGGATGCTTATGTGAACCACTTGCTGTCCGCCCACAGTCAAATGACAGCGGAGCAGAATGGCTATTGTTCTGGGCGGATGTCATATGATGTGAGCCCTTTAAGCCGGCATTGCGTGCGATTGGGCGCGCGCATCCTGCCTCTGTAGGTGGCGGCGTGTCCCCGGGACACACCACGTCACCGACGGGGGTGAATAGCCATTGGTCATGGCTGTTTACCTTGTGATCGGCCGTGATGAAGTCAAAGCTGATCACAAATTGTACTTCCCCCATTCGCACGGCACATGTGTGATCGGGCGTGCGCGTTGGTGGCGGCGTGTTCCCAGGGAACACTGCCTGTCACTGACACTGGTATCAGCCGCTGGCCGGCGGCTGTTACCTTGTAATCAGCTGTGATCTACTCACAGCCGATCACATGTAATGTAAACAGAGTGGTAACTCACTGTTACCAGCTCTTCTCTCCTCACACAGAGTCCAGTGTGAGGAGAGAAGAGCTAGGATCAGTGAGCTACTGATCTGTAAAGCACCAACACACACCCTGTCACATCACCCCTGCCCCCCCCCAATACACTTGTCACCCAACAGTCACCCCATCTGCCCCCATAAAGTGTACCTGTCATCATAAAGTGCGCCTGTCATCAGACTGCCATCATAAAGTGCACCTGTCACCCGTCACCCATCAGTGACCACCGCCAGACAGCCGTCACCCATCAGTGACCACCGCCAGACATCCGGCACCCATCAGTGACCACCGCCAGATACCCGGCACCCATCAGTGACCACCGCCAGTCACCCATCAGTGACCACCACCAGTCACCCATCAGTGACCATGTGAGGTTACCCGTCACCCATCACTGACCGTGGCCTGTCACCCGTCACTGACTGTGGCCTGTCACTGACCGTGGCCTGTCACCCATCAGTGACCATGGTGTGTCACCCATCAGTGACCGTGGTGTGTCACCCGTCACCCATCAGTGACTGTGGCGTGTCAACCGTCACCCATCACTGACTATGGCCTGCCACCCGTCACTGACCTTGGCCTGTCACCCATCAGTGACCACCGCCAGTCACCTGTGGCCTGTCACCCGTCACCCATCAATGACCATCGCCTGTCACCCATCACCCATCAGTGACCGTAACCAGTCACCCATCAGTGACCACCGCCAGTCACCCATCAGTGACCACTGTCATCACCCGTCAATGACCACCACCAGTCACCCATCATCCATCAGTGACAACCGCCAGTCACCTGTCACCCATCAGTAACCACCGCCAGTCACCCGTCACGCATCAGTGACCACCGCCAGACACCCGTCACCCATCAGTGACCACCGCCAGACAACCGTCACCCATCAGTGACCACCGCCAGACACCCGTCACCCATCAGTGACCACCGCCAGACACCTGGCACCCATCAGTGACCGCCGCCAGACACCCGGCACCCATCAGTGACCACCGCCAGTCACCCATCAGTGACCACCACCAGTCACCCATCAGTGACCGTGTGATGTCACCCGTCACTGACCGTGGCCTGTCACTGACTGTAGCCTGTCACTGACCGTAGCCTGTCACCCATCAGCGACTGTGGTGTGTCACCCATCAGTGACTGTGGCGTGTCACCCATCAGGGACTGTGGCATGTCACCCGTCACCCATCAGTGACCGTGGCGTGTCAACCGTCATACATCAGTGACCGTGGCGTGTCAACCATCACACATCAGTGACCGTGGCCTGTCATCCATCACTGACTGTGGCCTGTCACCCGTCACTGACCTTAGCCTGTCACCCATCAGTGACCACCGCCAGTCACCCGTGGCCTGTCACCCGCACGGCGCATGCGTGATCGGGCGTGCGTGTCGGCAGCGGCGTGTTCCCAGGGAACACTGCCTGTCACTGACACTGGTATCAGCCACTGGCCGGCGGCTGTTACCTTGTAATCAGCTGTGATCTACTCACAGCCGAGCACATGTAATGTAAACAGAGTGGTAACTCACTGTTACCAGCTCTTCTCTCCTCACACAGTTTCCAGTGTGAGGAGAGAAGAGCTAGGATCAGTGAGCTACTGATCTGTAAAGACCATTGTCACTCAATGGTGAGACAAATGTAATGTACACGAGCCGACACTCATCTAGTGTCGACTAATGTTCCATTGTCGGCGGCCGGTCACCGACTATGGTCACAGTCACTGTCCGTCACAAGGGACCCTTGTGCGGCGACGGCTGTGCGTGCGGGCTAGTGCGTACGCGGCACGCCCACTGTCCGGTGCCCACTGACCGCCACCAGTGACTACCCACTGTCCGATTCCAGTCACTGCCCACTGTCCGGTGTCAGTCACTACCTACTGTCCG
>BLSH010311413.1:158678-175807 GCA_018402905.1 Glandirana rugosa
GCTGTGCGTGCGGGCTAGTGCGTACGCGGCACGCCCACTGTCCGGTGCCCACTGACCGCCACCAGTGACTACCCACTGCCCACAGACCGCCACCAGTGACTACCCACTGCCAACAGACCCATCAGTGACCACCGCCAGTCACCCATCACCCATCAGTGACCACCGCCAGTCACCCATCACCCATCAGTGACCATCGTTAGTCACTCGTCACCCATCAGTGAGCACCGCCAGTCACCCCTCACCCATCAGTGACCACTGCCGTCAACCATCATCCATCAGTGACCCATCAATGACCACCGCCAGACACCCGTCACCCATCAGTGACCACCGCCAGACAACCGTCACCCATCAGTGACCACCGCCAGACACCCGTCACCCATCAGTGACCACCGCCAGTCACCCGTGGCCTGTCACCCGCACGGCGCATGCGTGATCGGGCGTGCGTGTCGGTGGCGGCGTGTTCCCAGGGAACACTGCCTGTCACTGACACTGGTATCAGCCACTGGCCGGCGGCTGTTACCTTGTAAACAGCTGTGATCTACTCACAGCCGATCACATGTAATGTAAACAGAGTGGTAACTCACTGTTACCAGCTCTTCTCTCCTCACACAGTATCCAGTGTGAGGAGAGAAGAGCTAGGATCAGTGAGCTACTGATCTGTAAAGCACCAACACACACCCTGTCACATCACCCCTGCCCCCCCAATACACCTGTCACCCAACAGTCACCCCATCTGCCCCCATAAAGTGTACCTGTCATCATAAAGTGCGCCTGTCGTCAGACTGCCATCATAAAGTGCACCTGTCACCCATCAGTGACTGCGGCGTGTCACCCCTCACCCGTCAGTGACCGTGGCATGTCACCCATCAGTGACCGTGGCGTGTCACCCATCAGTGACCGTGGCCTGTCACCCATCAGTGACCGTGGCCTGTCACCCATCACTGACCGTGGCCTGTCACCCATCACTGACCGTGGCCTGTCACCCATCACTGACCGTGGCGTGTCATCCATCACCTATCAGTGACCGTGGCATGTCACCCGTCAGTGAACGTGGCATGTCAACCGTCACACATCAGTGACCGTGGCGTGTCAACCGTCACACATCAGTGACCGTGGCCTGTCCCCCATCACTGACTGTGGCCTGTCACCCGTCACTGACCTTGGCCTATCACCCATCACCCATCAGTGACCACCGCCAGTCACCCGTGGCCTGTCACCCGTCAACCATCAGTGACCACCGCCAGTCACCCATCAGTGACCGTGACCAGTCACCCATTAGTGACCACCACCAGACACCAGTCACCCATCAGTAACCACCGCCAGTCACCCATAAGTGACCACTGTCATCACCCGTCACCCATCAATGACCACCGCCAGTCACCCATCAGTGACCACCACCAGTCACCTGTCACCCATCAGTGACCACCACCAGTCACCCATCAGTGACCACCGCCAGGCAACCGTCACCCATCAGTGATCATCGCCAGACACCCGTCACCCATCATTGACCACCGCCAGATACCCGGCACCCATCAGTGACCACCGCCAGACACCCGGCACCCATCAGTGACCACCGCCAGTCACCCATCAGTGATCACCACCAGTCACCCATCAGTGACCGTGGGATGTCACCCATCACTGACCGTGGCCTGTCACCCGTCAGTGACTCTGGCCTGTCACTGACCGTGGCCTGTCACCCATCAGTGACCGTGGCGTGTCACCCATCAGTGACCGTGGCGTGTCACCCATCAGTGACTGTGGCATGTCACTCGTCACCCATCAGTGACCGTGGCGTGTGAGCTGTCACCCATCAGTGACCGTGGCGTGTGAGCTGTCACCCATCATTGACCATGGCCTGTCACCCGTCACTGACCTTGGCCTGTCACCCGTCACCCATCAGTGACCACCGCCAGTCACCCGTCACCCATCAGTGACCATTGCCAGTCACCCATCACCCATCAGTGACCCTAACCAATCACCCATCAGTGACCACCACCAGACACCAGTCACCCATCAGTGACCACCGCCAGTCACCCATCAGTGACCACTGTCATCACCCGTCAATGACCACCACCAGTCACCCATCATCTATCAGTGACCACGGCCAGTCACCTGTCAACCATCAGTGACCACCGCCAGTCACCCATCACACATCAGTGACCACTGCCAGACACCCGTCACCCATCAGTGACCACTGCCAGACAACCGTCACCCATCAGTGACCACCACCAGACACCCGGCACCCATCAGTGACCACCGCCAGACACCCGGCACCCATCAGTGACCACCGCCAGACACCCGGCACCCATCAGTGACCACCGCCAGTCACCCATCAGTGACCACCACCAGACACCCATCAATGACCACCGCCAGACACCCGTCATCCATCAGTGACCACCGCCAGTCACCCATCACCCATCAGTGACCATCACTAGTCACTCGTCACCCATCAGTGAGCACCGCCAGTCACCCCTCACCCATCAGTGAGAAAAATTACTAATTTGCAAAATTCTATGACAGAAACTGAGAAAATGCATTTTTTCACAAAATTGTCAAACTTTTTTTATTTATAGCACAAAAAATAAATAACCCACTAGTGATTAAATACCACCAAAAGAAAGCTCTATTTGTGTGAAAAAAAGGACGCAAGTTTTATATGGGTACAGTGTTGCATGACTGAGTAATTGTCATTCAAAGTGTGATAGCGCTGAAAGCTGAAAAATAACCTGGACAGGAAGGGGGTTTACGTGCCCAGTAATGAGGTGGTTAAGCATACAAGGACTTTATGGGGCTTTTTAACTTTGATATGATGTCATAAAAGTTTTGAAATTTTTATAAATAATTGGTATGGTACCTTTAAAATCCTAGTTAGTTATTTACTTTAGGGTTTTTTTTCTGATTAAGCTCCAAAAGCTGCATGGGCTATTTTGAGGCAGATTTGGGTGCTTTTGGCCCCGTGGATGTCAATAGAAACACCTGAAAATCCTTAAAAAGGATTTTGAGTTTTTTTCAGATGTATTTTGTCCATTTTTGGTCTAACTCTCCCATGCTTTCCATTGCTTAAACCAAAATGGTTAAAGCTTGAATACACACACTTCAAATATGCTTCTAAATGGCTTGCTTATGCACTCAAAAGTACCCAAATAAAAGCCCCTGAAAACCGCTTGGTTCAGGTGTGAATGCCTTTATAATGAAGGCTACTCAAGAAAATCAGGCAGTGTGATCCTTAAGTTAAATAGGACAGGAAGATCTCTCTGGGGTATCTCGACTTGGGCCAATAAAAAATGCAGCAGTGTGATGGGAACCACTTTTCATGGCTGTCCCCTATCCAGAACTTAAAGAGAACATCTACATTCATGTACCACTGCTCTGAAGTGTTTACTATATAATAGAAATTAACCACTTGAAGAAGATCAGGCCTATTCTGGCACCTCTCACAAACATATAAAAATATGTTTTTGCTAGAAAATGACTTAGAACCCCGAGAGGCCCAAGAAAATAAAATGGTGGTTGTTGCGATTTTTTTATATCACACAGTATATGCGCAGTGGGAAAAAATGCACTTTAATGAATTTTAATGCATAAAAACACAATAAAATACCCAATTGTTTGGTAAAGTATAAAAGATGATGTTACGCTGAGTAAATAGATACTCAACATGTCAGGCTTTAAAATTGTGCACACCCGTGGAATGGCGACAAACTACCTAAATTATATTATTATATTGTATGATATATATAGTATTATAAGGCAACACTTTTAAAGACTTTACATGTTACTGCTTTGAATTTACACAGGAGGTCTGGTGCTAGAATTATTGCTCTCGATCTGAGGTTTGCAGTGATACCTCACATGTGTGGTGCGAAAAAAAAAAATATTATATTTTATACTGAACCTTTAATTTTTTTTTTATCACTTTTATTGTTATCATAAGGAATGTAAACATCCCCTATGATAAGCAGTGACAGGTCCCCTTTACTGAGACATCTGGGATCTAACAGACCCCAGATCTCTCCTCTGCCCTTAAAAGCTTTGGATCATACCAAGATCAGGAGTGATCCGATGCTTTTTACAAACCAATGGTTTGTTTACAACCGGTGAACCCGGAAGTGATAAAATACTTGTTACCTATGGTTTCTTAGACCATAGAGATGATCGCGGACATTCTGGTTCCTGATCAGCTATATGGTCAACCAACGAAAATGTCGGCTGCAATCCTGGGCTGCCCGGTGGGAGGGGAGAGGCCGGCAAAGCAGTGGAAGAGGGCAGGGGGGAACTCCCTCCCGCAGCTTCTTAAAAGCAATCCAGCGGCTATTGAGCCACTAGGTTTGCATTTACAGGAAAGAGCTCCGCCGGCTCTAAAAAAAAAAAAAAAACAACAGCACCAGGATGATTCCTGCTGCAGGCATCTTCCTGGTATAACCACTCAAATTTAGGCAATGTACCAGTATGTCGCCTGGCGTTAAGTGGTTAACTTGCCCTTCTCTCTCTGCTTTCTCTTAAGCCACCCTGGTTTTCCCCAATCCATATGATCTATACAGCTGCCTGCCTTTCCACCACCCAATGGATCTCCCATCTGGTCATAAATCTTTACCAATGTTCGTTCTCTGTTCTATCTGTCCTTACTCTGACTGACCACTCCCTCTCTACATCCAATCAGCTTTCTTAATTTAAAGTTTGACTTACCTGATAGTCTTGTAGAATTTTGTAGTCATCCTCCAAATCTCCACAACATCTGTCCTGTGTAGCTGAAGGAATTTCCTCCTCGTCACTCTGCTCATCATCTCTGAAGGACGTCTCTTCTTCTCCACCTTCAATCCTAGATTCACGCAGGTTTTCTTTCTACATAACCCACAAAGAAAAAAAGATAAACAATATGTTAGTCATCTCCAGGCACATGAGCTGAACACAAGAACTAAATGTTTCCACTTACCTGATCCTCCTGAGGGATCTCCTGATGTTCCTGTGTGAAGTCCTGGGAATACAGAGGACGGGGACATCTCTCTGGGGTGTTCCCGTTACTGGATCCATCTGTAGGAAACACACACACTGACTGAATATGTCTGAATATGTCTTTATATCAGAGGATGTGTGTATCTAGGAGGATCCTCAATACTCTTCTCTCCTTTACAAGAAATGAAAGTCTCCTCTTACCCGGTGATGTGAGGGGCGGCCGGTTCTCCATCATGACGTTCCTGTAGAGATCCTTGTGTCCTTCTATATACTCCCACTCCTCCATAGAGAAATAGACAGTGACATCCTGACACCTTATAGGAACCTGACACACACAATGATACAGTCACCATCCAGACACATCCCTTGTCTGTTACTGGATAATGCCCCAGAATTCCCGGCATCGCTCACCTCCCCCGTCAGCAGCTCAATGACCTTCTGGGTGACTTCTAGAATCTTCTTTTCGCTCTCCTTAATCATGGATGGGGGTCTCCGAGGTTCACTCACCTTCTTTATGGGCCCATAGTCCTAAAAAAGTAGAAAGCATACAGAGATATCAAATAGAAGCACAGATACCTGTCCCTGAATCCTCTTCACCTCTCCGCTCAGGTCTGTGATTTTTTAATAGAGAAAAGAGTAGTGATGTCATGTCATCTCCCAGAATCCTCCTCACTTCTCCGGTCAGGTCTGTGTTTTATTAATAGAGATAAGAGTGATGTCATGTGACCTCCCAGAATCCTCCTCACCTCTCCGGTCAGCTCTGTGTTATTAAAGGTGAGGTACAGCCTGGGTGAAAAAAAATTAAAAGTCAGCAGCTACAGATACTGTAGCTGCTGACTTTTAATATTAGAGCACTTACCTGTCCCACAATGTCTGCACCCCAGCAGAATTTTGGATTGCATCCCGGGTGCTGCTGCCGCCATTCCTGGTAAAGGAACCTGGCAGTAAAGCTGCGTGTTCTTATTGGCTCGGCGGCAGGCCAAGGAGGAGGGGGGCTGAACAAAAGTGGGGAAGAGGACCTGTCAAAACAGGTCCCTGTTTCCCCCTCCCCCCTGAAAGGTGCCAAACGTGACACCGGAGCATATACAGGCGGTCCCCGGGTTTCAAACAAGATAGGGACTGCAGGTTTGTTCTTAAGTTGAATTTGTTTGTAAGTCGGAACAGGTACGTTTTTTAAGTGTAGCTTCAGCCCAAAAAAAATATTTTTAAGCTTTTTGGATAGCATAGGGAAGGGGTAACACCCCTGTAATATTTGTTTTGCTGTCTATGTTTCTGTTCAGAAGATTTCACCTCACTTCCTGTCCCAATGATAATTGGATTTTGAACATTTTGGCTTGTTGTGGAAACAAACCTTGGTGATAAAGCATCAGTGGAGACATATTTTTCCCATAATTACTCTTACAGGAGTGAATTTCCCTTCCTAGGGGGAGATTTCCTCTCACTTCCTGTTGTCTCTCTCCGTTTGTAAGTAGGAGTCGTTTTTAAGTCGGATGTTTGTAACTAGGGGACCGCCTGTAAGCGGAAGTTCCACTTTTAGGTGGAACTCAGCTTTAAGAGAGATAAGAGTGATGTCATGTGACCTCCCAGAATCCTCCTCACCTCTCCGGTCAGGTCTGTGTTCTATTAATAGAGATAAGAGTGATGTCATGTGACCTCCCAGAATCCTCCTTACTTCTCCGGTCAGTTCTGTGTTTTATTAATAGAGATAAGAGTGATGTCACGTGACCTCCCAGAATCCTCCTTACTTCTCTGGTCAGGTCTGTGTTCTATTAATACAGATAAGAGTGATGTCATGTGACCTCCCAGAATCCTCCTCACTTCTCAGGTCAGGTCTGTGTTCTATTAATAGAGATAGGAGTGACGTCATGTGACCTCCCAGAATCCTCCTCACCTCTCCAGTAAGGTCTATGTTTTATTAATAGAGATAAGAGTGATGTCATGTGACCTCCCAGAATCCTCCTCACCTCTCCAGTCAGGTCTGTGTTTTATTAATAAAGATAGGAGTGACGTCATGTGACCTCCCAGAATCCTCCTCACCTCTTTGGTCAGGTCTGTGTTTTATTAATAGAGAGAAGAGTGACGTCATGTGACCTCCCAGAATCCTCCTCACCTCTCCAGTCAGGTCTGTGTTTTATTAATAAAGATAGGAGTGACGTCATGTGACCTCCCAGAATCCTCCTCACCTCTCCAGTCAGGTCTGTGTTTTATTAATAGAGAGAAGAGTGACGTCATGTGACCTCCCAGAATCCTCCTCACCTCTCCAGTCAGGTCTGTGTTTTATTAATAGAGATAAGAATGATGTCATGTCACCTCCCAGAATCCCCCTCACCTCTCCGGTCAGCAGGTAGATGATCTCCAGGGTGAGGTCTAATATTCTCTTGGTCATTTGACTCCTCTGCTTCTCCATCTTTGGCAAGGTCACTGTAAATGCTCCTCGGGGGAGGGATCAACAAAGACTCCTGTGGATAACAATACCTATCAAAGCAAATAAAGTAAAAGATAATACACACACGATTAGAAAAAGGAGAACAGACAATTTGTAAGTCCTATCCCCCGATATATTGCTAACTCGCTTCTCCATGAACCATCCGACAACTCACACATAAATGGATAAAAGCCAAGACAATCATTAGTAAATGACCCCCAACACTGCACAGTGACTGCAAACTTCCCACAAATCCCCATTCTTCAGAGAGAAATAATGAGGGGTGGCCGATAATCACCTTATCAATAAATAAATATTATTATTATATCCCCGACTCAGCCTGGAGACATGAATACCCCCCTCAGTCCTGAGCAGATCCCTGTCTCCCCTCTATCATCCCTAGTCTCCCCCCACTTCCGCCCGGTGGATCCCAACTTCCGCTTTTGCGTTCCACGCCGCTCAGCCGCTTCCTGGTTACTATAGTGACGCAAAGCTCCATCCACACACCGTTTTTCCTATTGGTCTTACAGCTCGAACAAGGCTTTAAAGTCATTATGTCCTTACTGTGAGAAAGCGTCGGCCATTTTCTTGTAGCACCTCCATTTCGCTAATTAAAGATCGTTTTAATAAAAAAACAGGAAGAGCTGTTTAAAAACCACGGAAAATCGTTTACTATTAACTAATATAGAAAATTAGAATTTGTCATTGAAGCTCAGTTCATTGCGGCGGCCATTTTGTTGTAGCCTCTAATAGGGGACAAGACATAGCCGCTGCAGAGTGAGCAAATTGCTGGTGTTCAGGCTGCAGAGTGTGAACCCAGTGTGGAGGAGGTAATATGTCTTCTTATTTTGGGAGAAGGGGGTCCCAACAATCAGTGTGTGGCCTGGACTGGGAATCACCTGATCATGGGAGGCAGGTCACGTGGTTTCTATAATTTATATAACTACAGGGGGCAGTAAGCTCAGCACTGGGGGTAATTTATGTCCTCTGGGGGACAGAGCTGGTGTTATATGAACAGAAAAATATTATGATGGACTGTCACCCTTTTCCTTGTTCATTTTTAGTCCTAGCATCCTTCACTCCATTGCTATGGCTGGGCACCCCCCAGGGGTAGGGAACCTGCGGCTCTCCAGCTGTTGTAGAACTACATTTCCCATCATGCTTCTGGGAGTAATTGTATCCATCAGCCTTGCAATGCCTCATGGGAAATGTAGTTCTACAACAGCTGGAGAGCCGCAGGTTTCCTACCCCTGCGGTTGCCACCTTATCCCTTTAGACCTGAACACACATGAATTACACAGGTTGTTCTGTGGCTGATTAAGGTGGCAATTAAACTCACTTGGTGCCTCATCTGTATTAAATTAGCCTCAGAACAACCTGTGTAATTCATATGTGTCCTGGATTAAAGGGATGATGTGGCAACCCTATTGTCTGCACATTCCTATTCCAGTGTCCTGAAGCCCCCAATGCACAACTTACACTTCCTTGCCTCTATGTAGCTTCACCTCAGTCATTTCACACACCTTTGTGTCTCCCCATTGCAGAGATTCCCATTATTTTCTGTTGTGTCAGAGGGACAGGAAGTGAGGGAAAATCTCAGTTGGAGCCGAGACAGCAGTTTAAACCTGACAGAGGTTCTAATCCTATATTAAACGCCAAAAGAAAAAGGAACAGCTGTGGTTTTGTTTTCATTTATTATATATTGAACCTTGCAGAGGCCCCTCCCACGAGGAGCAGAGTCTGTTTCTGGACTTTTCATTGGAAATGGAGAAGGAGCAGAGTCACATGACTGAAAGGCTATTACAGCTCACCCTGGAAATCATCTACCTGCTGACCGGAGAGGTGAGGAGGATTCTGGGAGGTCACATGACATCACTCTTATCTCTATTAATAAAACACAGACCTGACCGGAGAGGTGAGGAGGATTCTGGGAGGTCACATGACATCACTCTTATCTCTGTTAATAAAACACAGACCTGACCGGAGAGGTGAGGAAGATTCTGGGAGGTCACATGACATCACTCTTATCTCTATTAATAAAACACAGACCTGACCGGAGAGGTGAGGGGGACTCTGGGTGGTGACATGACATCACTCTTATCTCTATTAATAAAACACAGACCTGACCGGAGAGGTGAGGAGGATTCTGGGAGGTCACATGACATCACTCTTATCTCTGTTAATAAAACACAGACCTGACCGGAGAGGTGAGGAAGATTCTGGGAGGTCACATGGCATCACTCTTATCTCTATTAATAAAACACAGACCTGACCGGAGAGGTGTGGAGGATTCTGGGAGGTCACATGACATCACTCTTAGCTCTATTAATAAAACACAGACCTGACCGGAGAGGTGAGGGGGACTCTGGGAGGTGACATGACATCACTCTTATCTCTATTAATAAAACACAGACCTGACCGGAGAGGTGTGGAGGATTCTGGGAGGTCACATGACATCACTCTTATCTCTATTAATAAAACACAGACCTGACCAGAGAGGTGAGGGGTATTATAAGGCAGGTAGCCATGACTTTGTGTAATATTTATTATCACCTCATTATGTAGGATTATGGACCAGTAATAAAGAGGTTTGATGATCCTCAATCACCCTCTCTGACACATGAGAGAAACAATGATGCAAAGATACTAGAAGTCATCCAGAAGATCATTGAGCTGCTGACGGGAGAGGTGAGCGGTCCTGGGAATTCTGGGACATTATCCAGTAACAGACAGGGGATGTGCCTGGATGGTGACTGTATCATTGTGTGTGTCAGGTTCCTATAAGGTGTCAGGATATCACTGTCTATTTATCCATGGAGGAGTGGGAGTATATAGAAGGACACAAGGATCTCTACAAGGACTTCATGATGGAGAACCATCCTTCCCTCACATCACCGGGTAAGAGGAGACTTTCATTTCTTGTAAAGGAGAGAAGAGTATTAAGGATCCCCCTAGATACACACATCCTCTGATATAAAGACATAGAAACAATGTATTCAGTCAGTGTGTGTTTCCTACAGATAGATCCAATAACAGAAATCCCCCAGAGAGATGTCCCCGTCCTCTGTATTCCTGGGACTCCACACAGGAACATCAGGAGATCCCTCAGGAGGATCAGGTAGGAGGAACTTGATTGGTGTTTCAACTAAAGCCTGGAAATCCTTGAATCTCCATAATCGGTTCAGCATGTGAATGTTGGTATTTAGGGATACAGTGGCCAGCATTAATGTCTGAGGATCTGTATGTCCAATATACTTCCAATGTTTGTGATGTCCATAACACAGTGAGCCTATTATAGGTAATCTTTACTGGTTTTGGATATTATTAAGTATGTTTTCTTTGGTGTTTTCCAGGGTGAACATCTGATTGCTATTAAAGTTGAAGTTGGCGAAGAAGCAGAAGATCCGTATGTGATGGGTGATGGGTCATGTAAAGAGGAGAGAGTTCCTCCAGAGATCAGCACAGGTGAGTAATAAACACTAAATCCAGAGAAGAGTCCCAGATTCTCCTTGTTCAGTCACTACAACAATCTCTTCTTCTCCCCCCTCCTCTGTCTGTAGACAGTAATGCGGAGACAGTATGAGCCCAGAGAGGGAGTCAGGAGCCATCAGCTTCTATTAGACTCCTGATCTGGTCTCCTCCTTTCAATATGTAGCTACCAGTGGTTGCTCTGCTCACGAGCTGCAAAGTCATAGGTTACCTTCCACATATATAAAATCATTACTTTTAGGAGACCCTATAAGGCTTGATTGTGTAGTAAGAATTATTGCCATATTAGGTTTTTACAGGAAGTAGGGGGTAGATAAATCAAGGATTATATGCTCCTTGCCTAGGCCTGACCTCTCTGCCTGTCACCTACATCTAATTGAGGATTCATTTTTTTTTAAACATACAATTTTTATTCAAAGTATTTTCAAGGTACATAGAATAAACAACATTTGAGTAACATTAGTGGGTCATGGTCAAATGTGACCCATTGTAGCGGTAAACATTAATAAACTTATAACATTTGTCTGTTAGAATATGTAGTACAGGATATCATAGGTGGAGGGGTGGGGAAAGTGGGGTTGAGGGTGTAGCCAAAAATGTATTACACTTTATGTTGCTTAGAAAGCTAGGTTATAGTACATATAAGATTTTCAGATGAAATATGTATGAGCATTGGGGACTTAGATCATAACAGAGATATATGTCAGGTAAATAGCTGTAAAACTCTTATAGAGAAGCAAAGTTTCCAGAGGAGGTGGGCCATGGTTCCCAGTGCTTCTGTAATTTGGGGATTGAGAGATGTGCTTTTGCATACACGAGTTCCATATGGTAATGTGAGTCATTCCTGTCGTGAAGTTGTTGCTTGGATGGAATAAGATTGCTTTTCCAGTTGCAATCAGGGCACGCGCTGGGATGAGAATATGTGAGAGGATGGATTGGTATGCAGGAGGCCACATATCTAGATTTAGGCCTAATAGTGCATGTTGCAGGGAGAGTTTGATGTGAGACCTTGTTGTGGTGTCAATGGTGGTTTGTACTGCATCCCAGAAAGGACCCAAATGTGGGCACGTCCACCATATATGAATGGTTGATCCTTGTTCACCCCCGCCTCTCCAGCATGTGGGCGGGTGAGATTGAGAGAAGCGGGCAAGTTTAACTGGTGTTTGGTACCAGTGGTGCAGGATTTTTTGTGCCGATTCCCAGTGGGCGAGGCATCTAGAAAATTTAAGTGGTGCTTTTGCGGCTTTGTGCCAGGCTGCTATATCTGCCGAGAAGTTGAGATTCTGTTCCCATCCATCTATGGAGGGTAGTTTAGAGGTGTTTTGTGATGAGTTCAGTACTTTGTACATGTACGAGATTCCTTTCTCCGGAGGTGAGATTTTGTCAAAGAAAGTAAGGACATCAAAAATGGTAGGTATCTCCGACCAGGTAATCTTTTGAAGAGCGTGGCGTATCCGTAGGAATTTGTAAAAGTCACAATGGGGAATGTGGAACTGTGAATGGAGATCCTGAAGCGTGCATAGTACATTTCCTTTATAGAGATCCCCTATAGTGGAGATTCTGGCTGATGACCATGTGGAGATGTCTAGGTCTGTGCACAGTAGTTCTAATGTAGCAAGCGGGAGGAATTTCAGGGTGTTAACTTATAGTCCCCTAGCAGGTTGGGTGCATAGTTTCCAATTGTTGGTTGTAGCATTTACGGAGGATAGAAAGGAGTGGGGTGGAATGTAATGTAAAAGAATGCCAGCCAGTATGTGTTTAGTGTTGTGTCCTAGGGCAGTTGCTTCTATTTGAGTCCACAAAGGGCGATCTGTAAGAGACCACCATTGTTTAGCTTGACTTAGGAGAATAGCTTTGTAGTATTGCTTAACATCCGGCACACCCATACCAGCCTTAGAATTCGCTGTGCACATAGTGGAGAGTCTTATTCTGGGGCATTTACTGTCCCATATATAGGAGTTGATTGTTCTCTGTAGCATGGTTAATTGGGTTGCCAGTATTGGGACAGGAAGTGAGAGGAGAAAGTACAATATGTGAGGCATTAAAAAATTTTTGCCAAGGCAATTTTTCCAGCCCAGGAAGCTCTAGTTGTGCGTAGAGAGTTGCAAAGATTCCGTAGTTTGTAAAGTAGTGTCTCATAATTTAAACGGAGTATACTGTTGGACGGGGTAGTAAGTTGGATGCCCAGGTAAGAGAAGGACCCTGCTGGGGCCAAGGGAAAAGGCGATGCACACGAAAGATAACTTTTTGTATATCGATCTAAGCCTATTCCAATCATGGATGATTTAGTACAATTGACTTTATACAGGGATACACGACCGAAAAGAATGAGTAACTCATGTAGGGCTGGGAGGGAGTGGAGAGGGTTGGTCATGGCCACAATAATATCATCTGCGTATAGACCTATTTTGTGTGTGACTTCTCCTATCTGTATGCCCGAAATGCTTGGGTTAGATCAAATTGCTTCAGCAAGGGGTTCCATCATGAGGGCGAGAGGGGGCAGCCTTGGCGGGTGCCATTGGTGATTTTAAATGGATCAGAGGTCATTCCCGATGTCCACACCTTGGCTGTTGAGCAGGAGTATAATGCCAGAAGTGCTGTGGATACACTCCCCTTGAGTCCAAATTTATGGAGTACCGCTTTGAGGTAGGACCAGTGGATTCTATCAAACGCCTTCTCTGCATCTAGCGAGAGAAGCAGAGAAGGCGTTTTGTGATGTTCCACCCATTGAATGAGGTCAATTGAATGAGGTTATTCTGGTACCATCAGAGGCCTGTCGGCGTGGTACAAAGCCCACTTGATCATTTTGTACTAATTTGGGGATATGTGCAGATATACGTGTGGCTAAGATTTTTGCATAAATTTTCAAATCCGAATTTAGTAGAGAAATGGGACGGTAGTTGGCCGGTTCATCGTGAGGTTTGCCGGGTTTCGGTATAGTTACAATAAGTGCTTCTAATGACTCCTTTGGTATGTCTCCTATGCGCATTATGTGGTTAAAAGAATTGGTTAAATGGGGCGCGAGAATATGTGCATATGTTTTGAAGTATTCATTGCAATACCCATCAGGGCCCGGTGCTTTATGGAGAGGCAGGGAGTGCATTGCTTTTAGTACCTCGGTTTCCGAGAATGGTTCATTAAGCCTTTCTAGTTGGTCCTGGGTGAGAGTGGGCAAATGTAGGGGGTCAAGAAATTGTGTTATGTGAGTGGGGTCTGGTTCAGGTTCTGAGGGAGAGTCTTTTAAATTATATAGAGTTGCATAATATTGGAAGCAATTTGCTATATCTTTAGGGTTATCAACTCTTTGACCTGTGGAGGTCCGCATGAAGGGGATTTTCGCCGCCGCAGCTTTGTGTTTGACTAGATTGGCCAATTTAGAATCCGGTTTGTTTCCATATGCATACCAATTTGCTTTTAAGCGTTTGATATGGAAGTCGAAAGAGGCTTGAAGAAAAGAATGTAATTCTTCCCTTAGATCACGTGGTTGAGCTGTAGTTGTGTCGTTAGGTAGTGTTTTATTTGAGTTTTCTAGTTTACGTATTTGATCGATAAATTTGTTAATTCTGTCTGTACGTGCACGCTTCTCCCTGGCTCCCAGTTCAATGAATGTTCCTCTTATATAAGATTTATGTGCATTCCACAAGCTTGAGTCATTTGTTACAGAGCCCACATTGCCATCAAAATAGGTTTCTATTTCTAGTTTGATCTCTTCCTGATATTTGGGTTGAGAAAGAATGGAGGTATTCATGCGCCAGGAGGGTTTTTGTGTTTGGTGTCTGTTAAGCGCTAGGGTAATGGTTACTGGAGCATGGTCAGACCACGTGATAAGGCCTATATCGGCTCGTTGGATAGATTGAAGAATAATTTTGTGTGTCAGAAAGAGATCAATCCTGGAGTAGGATTTGTGGGAGGGTGAGAAAAATGTGTAATCCCTTTCCACTCCGTGAAGGCAACGCCAGGGGTCATAGAGATCCTCCGTGCGCATAAGGGATGAGAGAGCCGTGGGTCTGCTTCCTCGGTGCCCAGAGGAATCTAAAGTGTGGTCAACTATGCCATTAAAATCTCCACAAAGTAGTATACGTTCCTTTGGGTAATGGGATAGTCTGATCATAAGTTGTTTGAAAAATCTTTTGTGGCGGGTATTAGGTGCATAGACATTGACAATCACCATTGGTGTGTTGTCAAAAGTGCCCTCCAAAATAATGTATCTGCCTGCTTTTTTTTTTTTTTTTATATAATATATTTTATTTTCATGTATACATTACATTGATTTTCATTCAACTTTGTTACAGAACAATATAACAATTCAACAATATATCTCCCCAAATGCCCCCCCTCCCCCCTCTGGATTGTACCTTCCCTTTCCTCCTTTCCCTTTCCTCCCCTCCCCTCCTTCATCATCGCACCTTAAACCTTCCTCTTCCACTCTCACTTATTAAGTGCCTCCCTAAACCACAAACCCTCATTTCCTATCCACTTGCTCCATATTCTATCGAATACAGCAATCTTTCCCCTTCTCAAGTATATCATCCTTTCCCTCACAATTGCTAGGTTCACCCTCTCCCTTCAGATCTTCAGCGACGGTGGAACAGTATCCCGCCATTTAAGTGCAATTAATTTCCTTGCCTGGTAGATACATCTCTCCACTGCAAGTCGCTCCAGGGCCTCCTCTCCTCTTCCCTCCAGGTGCCCCAGGATGCACAGAATCGGGTCCCCGGACAGTGCCAACCCAAAAACCTGGTTGACTCTATTCAGGACACCGCTCCAATACCTGAACAACCTCGGGCACCTCCAAAACATGTGGATAAGGTCACCAGTCGCCCCCCCCACATCTGGTGCAGAGAGCGTCTTGGCGTCCCCCAAAGTAGTATAATCTCTTGGGGGTATAAAAGGTCCTATGCAGAATGTAAAGCTGAGTCAGGTTTTGCGGGGATGAAAGGGACAATCTACCAGGCAAAGCCACCACCTCTTTCCACTGGCTGTCTGATAGTTCTCCCACATCTGCTTCCCACTTTTTCCTCCCCAAAGCCAACTGATCCCCTTCCCTTGCCCCAGGTCCTAAATTCATGTATAGATCTGAGATCAGTCCTTTTTGAGAGTGGCAAACATAAGTTTCTTCAACAGGGGAATCTCACACCATTGCGGAGTCCCCTCCCCCTTGAACTGCTCCCCAATGGCATGCCTAAGCTGAAGATATTGAAAAAAAAGTTTATTCGGCACCCCATATTCCTCCCTTAATTCCTGGAAGGACTTCAGACCATTCTCATTAAACATTTGCCTCATTCTGCACACCCCCCTCTGCTTCCAACCTTGGAAAACCCCCAATCCCGCTAGTTCCGGAACCCTCCTATTTTCCCATAACGGTGCGTAGTCACTATAACCTTGATATTCCAACAGCGATTTCGCCATCCTCCACACCCTTAAAATTAAGGTCCCTGTTGGACACTGATTCTGCCTCAAGTGCAAGTTGCACCCACTGAGTCTGCCTCAAGTGCTTCCAACCAGGACACGTGGGGTACTAGCTTGGAGGGGCCGCAAGCTATAGTTTGTGTTAGACATACTCAGTCCCCCCCCAATTGTTGTAATGGGGCTGCTAAGAAGTAAGCCCAGGGGTGGGGGACCGCTAGACCCCCTTTATCCCTAGGAAGCTGTAAACAACGCAAGCTAATCCTAGCCTGCTTATTCTTACAGATCAGCTCCCTAAAGAGCCTCTCTAGTTTCCTAAACCACACCCCATGGATCCATATAGGGGAATTATGTAGAATATAGAGCAGCTGGGGGAGCCATATCATTTTAACCCCTTCCTTACCGGGCACTTAAACCCCCCTCCTGCCCAGACCAATTTTTGGCTTTCAGCGCTGTCGCATTTTGAATGACAATTGCGCGGTCGTGCGACGTTTAAAATAAACCCACGTTGCAGCGTGCTGGCGCGTTAACAGTAAGTTTTACGCTGTCGCGACTTTCGGTTTTTAACCAGACCCGTCCTCCCCCCAAATTCACGGGCCATTCCTTCCCCAATTTTACTATACCGAGGGGGTCGACGAGATATAAGATGTATTAAGGGGATATACCTAGGTACCCCACACCAAATCCTTTGATCTCTCCGAGAAATCCCTCGACTAGACATTCTTATTCGTCCGATCCTAATCGAACGCAACAAATGTCGAAGGATCCCTATTTCCCCCAGATCGCCAGGGGGTGGGGACCCGAATGAAGAATCGTCGGGGTAATGTTGTTAACCCCCCCCTGACTCATACAGATT
>BLSH010311413.1:177417-208562 GCA_018402905.1 Glandirana rugosa
CATAACGAGGGCCTCAAGCCGCTTTGATCCACATGAATTATTTTATGCACTACTTTGCTTAAGCGATTTGCCAACACTTTAGCCAATAGCTTCACATCCGTACACAACAAAGAAATAGGCCTGTACGAGGCTGGCTGCTGGGGGTCTTTCCCCTCCTTAGGAATAAGAACAATGGTAGCCTCAGTCATGGAGGCCGGCACTGTCTTCCTCCCAAAGGCATCATTAAAGGTTCCCAATAACTCCGGGAGCAATACTTCTACATATTCAGAATAAACTTCATTCGGCAATCCATCCGGACCCGGTGTTTTATGCTTAGGGGCCTCTGACAGTACCTCCTCCAACTCCTCAATAGTTATAGGTGCCTCTAGAGATTCTCTATCCTCCTCTGTTAGCCGTGGGATCTTTAAAGTACTCAAAAAATTCCTCATCTCTCCCTCCACCCTCCCCACCTTCGTTTTATACAAATCTTTGTAATAGTCCCTAAAAATTGTTAATATTTCTGCCTGGCACACGGTGGTCCCCCCAGCCGGGATCCTTATGGAATCTATTCCACTAATCCGTCCCTCTTGGGACCTTGCCAGGAGGGCCAGCATGTGCCCGACAGACTCCCCCTCCGCATATTGAGATTGCTTTAAAAAAAACTGTTTAGTTTCTGCTTTTTTCAGGGATACTGTTCGATATATTGCCTGAACTTCAGACCAGTTATCTAATTTCTCTAAAGTGGGGTCTTCCACATAATCCCTTTCCGCCTCCTTTACCTTGTGTATTATTTCCCACTCCCACTCCTCACTCCCCTTCTTCTTTTTTGCAATTTGGTGTATCAGGAGCCCTCTCAAAAAGGCCTTAAGGGTGTCCCACACCATCCCTTGGCTAGCTGTGCCTCTATTCTGCTGGAGAAATTCTCGCAGTTTGAGCAACATATATTTCCTCGGGGCTATTAGCCTCAACCATAAAGGATTGAGCCGCCAGTCCCTGTCCTGAGGGCCTCTTCCTATATTTATGGAGACAACCATTGGCGAGTGGTCCGAAAGACCTCTCGCCTCATACTTGATATCCACCACTCTTGAGAGCAATTCCTCATTGCCGAAGGCCATATCTATCCGCGAAAGGGAGGAATAGACCACCGAACGGCAAGAGAAGGCAAGAGTCTCCGGGTAAAGGACCCGCCAAATATCACGAAGTCCAGTATCCCTAAGCATCTCACACAGTGGGGTCCATGGCGAAGATCCCCTCCCTCTCCCCACCGGGTGTCTGTCTTGCTGTACATTCATAACCATATTAAAATCTCCCACCACTAATACAGGGATACCAGGTTTATCTGCAATAAACTCCAATAGACAACCAATGATGTCTGGCTTAAAGGGTGGGGGGATATACAGACCTATTATTATGACTGGAACCTCTGCCAACCTACAGTATAGAAATACATATCTACCCTCTCTATCTATCTTTAGCTGATTACAGACAAACCCCACCGAGGAGTGGATTAGTATACTTGTTCCCCTAGAATAGGATGTATAAGTAGAATGGAACTGGTGGGGGAATCCCCTAGCCTTTAGCCGGCCTGTGGAGTCCCCCGTCAGATGTGTTTCCTGTAGACATAGCACCTTAATCCCCAAAGTTGCAACTGTTTTAAATAGGGCTGTCTTCTTGACTAAGTTCCCCACTCCCCTTACATTCCATGTCCCAAATGTGACCAACTTATTCATTGTTTAGAAAAGAAAAAAAAAAAAAAACAGGCAAGAGAGAAAAAAAGGAAAAAAGAAGAAGAAAAAAAAATAAAAAACAACAGTACACGAAAGGGAGAGGAGGAAAAACAAAGTGGGGGTTGGGGAACCCAAAGAGAATTCTGCCTCCCCCATTCTCCTCCCCCATCCCTCCAAAAATCATTACCATCAATCCAAGTGACCAAACTGTGTTTAAGTGTGCTTAATTTTTAACCAATCCAGATATCTTATCCACCCCAGCTTCTACCCCCTTTGGGGCCTTTCATGTGACCCAATTTACATCCAGTGCGATTTACAAAATCAATAAACTTCAGCTCATTTTTGTGTCTAATTCCTGACACCATCTCACTTTCCCTGACACGCTGCCAGTGCGGCTCCCCTCCTGTGCTCCTTCCCATACCACTTTATTCACAAATCCAACCTTTTATATTTAAACTCTCCCCAAAAAAAAAGGGACAATTCTTTGATCAAGGCTTAACTAGATACACATCCTACTACATTACCCAAACCCAACTCTACACAGCCCGGTCCCCCCCTTCCAACCAAGCCACGGCTGCGGCCGGAGTGTCAAAAAAATGCACCGCCCCCTTAAATGCCACCCGGAGGCGTGCTGGATATAGCATAGCATATTGTGCATTCAACTGCCGCAGCCGTGTCTTGATGTCCGAGAAGGCGAGCCTCTTTTTCTGGACCTCTGCTGAGAAATCTGGAAAAAACAAAATTTTATTGCCATTGTACATTACAGTTCCTACTTCTCTTGCCCTTCTTAGGATCATCTCCCTATCTCTGAAACACAACAGTCTTAAAATAGTTGTTCTTGGAACTGCTCCTGGGAGCGCCCTCCTTGATGGTATCCTATGGGCCCTCTCAATCATAAAGTGGGGGGAGAAACTGTCATGTCCAAAAGTATCCCCAAGCCACTTTTCCAAAGATTCCCTCGTGTCTCTCCCCTCACACTTCTCTGGCAGGACCAAAATCCGAACATTATTTCTCCTTTCTCTGTTCTCAATTCTTCCAGCCTCTCGTTCTGCCTGGAGACTGTCTTTTTTAGTAGTTATATGTCGCTCTTTATAGGGGGTAAAACGTCCTCCATACTACCGACCCTTTCTTCCAGTTCTGTGGTTCGTTCTTGAATTTTTTGGAGATCATTTCTTACCAGGGCCATATCCTCTTTAATACCCTTGGTTTGGTCCATCAGTTCTGCCATGGAGGATCTACAGGCATTAACTGCCAAAAGTATTTCTCCCAAGGATGGATCCCCTAGAGCTGCATCCCCCCAGGTAGAGGAATCTGTGTTGCCTCAACAAGCCCGCCCATTTTTGTCCCTTTGGGCTCTTTATTTTTAGTTTGAGAGTTGGCCCCCTTTGAGAGTCCAGATGGTGACATGGACATTTTAGCTTGATGTGTTTTTCCAGTAACCTGGGAGGATCCATGCGCAAATTTCTCCAATTTACTAGCAATCTCAGTTCAACACTAGGCTCCTGCAATAGCGACACCTCTCCCTTTTTCTTTGTCATATTTCTTGCCTTGGTGTCCAGTTTTAGTCAAGCCTCAGAGATAGGGAAAGGAAAAGTTTACACAGCAACCAATAAGGAGGAGAGGAGAAAAAAAAAATGGAACTTATCCAAAGAAAGGAAGGAAAAAGTTAACCACCAAGCTCCAGCAAGATGCAGATATATGTTACTGCTAATACTGTCCAATACTGAAGGGCTTCTTTTTATAATAACCCACCTAGTGGCTATTCAGCCTGTCCTGCTGGTGGTTATAATCAGGCTAAGTCTTGAAAGATCATGAAAGGTCACAGAATATAAATGGCCGTTTAGAAGCTACAGTTCCATACATAATTTCCTTTTATCACCATGTTATAAATTGTATTTATTACTCATGGTTCCCTCTCCTTTAGTCTCACCATTTACTGAAAAAACAGTAATGGAGTCCTTGTCTTCAAACGGCCGTTTCAAGGAAATACATGTACCACTTTTCCCCTTCGAGAGCAATGTGGGAATATGCAGGAATGTACAAGAGTATGGCACAGGTTGCCGGTTGCCAAACAAAAGCCGATGTTCCCTCCACCTTACCTAGGCAGGGGTCTCCAGCCGGCCACTCCACCACGCCGCCATGCTCCGTCCACCGTCCCGGAGGGCAGGCTCAAAGCCACCTATCCCTCTCAGCTCCCCGGGTCCTCAACAGCCCGCCCGTCCACCTCCACCTCCGGATCCCGTAGTACCGCCAATCTCCCGAAGAGAGCCCGAAGCTCGGGATGTCCCTGGCAGCCTCAAGAGCCCTGGCTTCAGAGCTCCAGGCTTGGGTCCACGGTGTCGGGGCTCACGGTGCGGGGCTTCACCGCCCGGAACTCAAATCCTCCATAGAGCAGGCAAGGAGCAGGGAAGGAGAGGAGCCGCCACACGCGCGCCTCACACACACCAGCATCCGGTCACACCCCCTCTCTCATCTTTCTCCGTATCTGCCTGCTTGGTCGGTGTCTAGGTGTTGGAGGTGGAAGGATATGGAGTTGCGTATAGCAATCATTGCTCCTCTCGCTTTTTTATCGGCATGTGCAAAGAATGTGTGGGGGTATGATCTATGGTGACAAGGAGGTGCTTTTCCTTGCATAAAGTGCATCTCTTGAACGCATAGTATATCAGCTTTCTGTGTCAGGGCTTCGCGCCAGAGTCTTGATCTTTTGAAAGGGGAGTTCAAGCCTTTTGCATTAATAGTGGTTATGCGTATTGACATGGTTAGGAATCGTTGGTGTTGAGAAAAAGGTGCGGAGATGGAGTGCTACAGCAGTCTAGGGGTGCTCCTATATGTAGGAGAGTGAGGATGGGGATTGATACCTGTATACGTGGTAATAGTAGGGGAGAGATCAACGTAACAATAAAACAGTTGAAATAGTAAGTAACTGTAAAGGGGTGTACCCAAGATGGGTTGCGGACAATTAGGTGAAAGTAGTAGCGCTAAGGTAAAGCTGTGTGCGTAGCACACTTTGTGCTGGGGGTGCATGAATTAAGTTCCAGTTCATATGTTAGGAGAACTTATTGGGTGTAATAGTATACTCACAAGAGTTTAGGTGCACAAGGCTCTCCTATGATAGATTTAGTTTGGACCAGCCTATTAGGTGTAGCTAGAAGATGTGAGGGGTACTCACGTCTACTGTCAGTTGTTCGGTCAATGTTGCTGTGAGTATCTTGGTGAGAAACCCCAGTTTTGCAGCTGCTTGTAGCCATCTTTAGGTTTAGCTATGGTGATATGTTGGCTTTGGTAGGTTACCAGGAGCTTGGTGGGGAAACCCCAGTGGTACACAATATTGCAGTCCCTTAATGTTGCTGTAATGGCCCCAAATTCCTTTCTGCGTTGGGAGGTAGCTGCTGAGATGTCTTGGTAGAGAAGGATTCCAGCGTATGGAGGCGGGAGTTGTCTGGATGTTCTGGCTGCCCGTAGAAATCTCTCCTTAATGTGGTAGTAATGAATCCTTGTCAGTACGTCTCTAGGGACTGTGTCTGGGAGGTGGGCAGGTTTCGGGATTCTATGTGCCTTATCCATAAGAAGATCCCTCGGGTTCAGATCTGGTATTAGCTTCAGAAATAGTTTTTGTAGGTAAGGGAGCAGGTCAGTCGGTTTTACTGCTTCAGGGACTCCCCTGATCTTAATATTGTTGCGCCTTGAGCGATCTTCTAGATCAGCTACTTTTAGTTGGAGTTTGCGGATTTGTACGGTTTGATCCTCATGGGCATCGACCATTTCATCATGTGCCTTGACCACTCCTGTAAGCTGCTTTTCCAGATGGTCAGTGCGGACGTCGAGTTCATCCACTGTTTTTCTGAGCTGCATCACTGAGGAGCGCAGTTCATTGTGGAGACCTATTTGGAGGGTGAGTAGCATAGCTTTAATAGTATTTTCAGATGCAGGGGCATCAGAGGCAGGAAACGCTGCTAGTGGTGCTGTGTGGTCTGTCTGAGGTTCTTGTTATGTATCTGCTGTAACTTCTTCTGCCTGACGTCAGCATGTAGAAATCTGTGAGTCGACGTGGTGTAGGGGGTTTGTTCTTCTTTCGGGACATACCCCGATCAGGTGCTTTTGTGGCGTTCTCCTCATTGGAGTTTCTTTTTTTGGTGGCTGGGGTGCTGTGAGTCGCTGTGGAGAGCCAGATGGCAGCGGAGCTTTACATGTAATCGGCCATCTTCATGCGCTCTTTAGAAAAAAAATATCAGTTCATGACTACTTAATCAGCTGCAAAAGAGTATGCAGGTAGATGGGGTCATTTAGCATACGTTTTTGAGGATCAAGTGGTGCAGGGCTTAGGCTGTGTGGCAGGGTGTAGCAAGATGGAGGACGGCTCCTGTCCTCGGTAGGCCATAGCAGTGTTAGGTGATAGTCACTGCCGACACAGCGACAGCCGCTCCACACCGGGGGGGGGGGGTTACAGGGCCAAGGTGAAAAGAGAGTCCCGCACTGCAGGATGGAGGATGGGACCGAATCTGTGGATTCTGACAAGGCCGCGGCCTGCAAGATGGCGGCAGCTATAGGGAGGTGAGTGTTGCGGCGGCCTGGATCGGGCCGTAGGAAGATGATAGATCCAGCCAATATTTGTCCAGGGCCAGGCAGGGGATGACAGGGGCCTAAGTGGGGACGTTTAAACACTCACCAGCCCTCTGGATGTGGAGGATGGAGGGGGATGAGAGCATCAATGTGCGGGTCTGCTCCGTTCCTCTCCGGCACCATCAGCCGCTTATCTGCACTGATACAGCCCTTGGGATGGTGCAGGGATGGTGTCTGGATCTGAGGAGTGAAGGTGTAGCAGTCCAGGGCAGTGGATGGAGCTCTGTCAGCTAATCCTGGTCTGGTTGAGGCCTGGAAAGATGGCGGCGGCTGTATGGCGGTAGTGTCTCCAACGGCCTTGGTCGAGCCTTGGATGGATGGCCAAATTGCCTAATTTAAAACTCTGTGCCAAGCAGGGAATAAGGAGGGCACTCTGTGCCTATTTTTATTGCTCGATGAGTTCCCAGGAGCCTGGATGGATAAGGATTGTGTTGAAGTACCTCGGAGCTCCCTTCTAGCACGTCTTCCTCCCTGTTGGTCCGGACACGCCCCCCTTTTCGCATGGTTTTATCCAGCCCTTGGGGCATTATTCCTCCCACTGTCAGCAACAGAGGGCATAGTTCCTGCCACTAACACTAACAATGTGGCACTTGTGCTTCCACTGACACCAACAATTGGACACTTCCTCCCACTGACACCAATGATGGGGCACTATTCCTTCCACTGATACTAATGATGGAACACTATTTCCCCCACTAATGGGGCACTATTCCTCTCACTGACACGAATGGCGGGGCTCTGTTCCCCCCACTGATACCAATGACGGGCTACTTTTCTTCAAACTGACACCAATGATGGGGCACTATTCCCCCCACTGAAACCAATAACGGGGCACTATTTTTCCCACTGATACCAATGATGGGGCACTATTCCTCCCACTGACACCAATGATGGGACATTGTTACAGATGCCAGGATATTTTCTACTCCCACTGGCCACAGTCTGGGCCCTTTTAAAGTGGATGTAAACCCAATTCATGTAATTTGAACTGGGCACATATATCTGCAGTGTTTTGTTATTTCTCTTCAAAGCATAGTGTCCCGTAGCTGACTCCTGCCCCATTCTTCTGTTATCAGCCTGATAACTCCTGACAAATTCTCCGTCACGTGATAAAAGCAGCCTGAGTTTTGTGTTGGGGAGGATGCTATAAATAGATTAGCACAGAGCTGAACAATTCAACGAACAGATCTGAAAGTCTCTACCTGGTGTGTGACTTTCCTCCAATCAGCTGTCTTTGACATATGCTAAGGCTTCACTGCAGTGTTAACCAGGAAGAGAAAACCTCCTAACATGATGTGCACTTTCTAAACAGTATATAAAGGTGAAGACAGCAGATATGCATGTAAAACTTATGTAGGGAGATTGGCTGTTCACTTCACTGCGTAGATGTGAGGGTTTACATACACTTTAAGTCCGAGGGATAGTAAACTGGCCTTTTGTTTAGAAAGTTTGGAGACCCCTGATCTACACTCAAGTTTATGGTTTAAACATGAATTGAATTGTTCCTCTACAACAGAAACTGAGAATCCTTGTGTTTAACATCACCATTTATGACTAACTTTTGAGGCGACATCAAACAACACAAGCACTCAATGGTTGAAGTCTTGATGGAGGCATTGTACATTCTCTAAAGCATGAGGAAAGTTCACATTTTATCTACATCACGAAAAACAGTCATTAGGGCAAACAAGCAAGTCCATTTGTAACACTAAAAATAGAAAATTATCCTATTGGGGGGATTTGTTCTTTCCTTTAGAGAGCTATGTACCCTTTATGTTTCAGAGTGAGGTGAGGGAGCTCTTTGTGCCATGCTTCAACTTAAAGAGGGCCTTCACCTTCCCCAGCCACTCTCCACCTCATCCCAGGGAATTCTCTCCACACTTCCTAGATTCTCGCCTAGGCAAGAATGCCCTCAGCCTCTATGGATAACCACAGCATGCATCCCAGGAGGAGGCCACAGGGTATGCTACTGTGCTTACACTGTGGCACATCATCAGGGAGCCAGCAGTCTTTTCCTGGTACTTGCAGCCACCTCCCTAATAACACTGGACATGCGCTTAATATGGTGGCTGGCTGAAAGAACCCAGAAAAGACAGCTGTCTCCTTATAAAAGTGGCAGCGCAGGACCCAGTGTGCAGCAGTAGCATTGTGGATCCCTACAGAACAGTGGTCTCCAAACTGTGGTCCGGAGGCTACATTCGGCCCTTTGCTTGCTTTTACCTGGCCCTTGGGATACCATTCCTCCCACTGACACCAATAATGGGGTACTATTCCTCTCTCTGACACCACTGATGGGTCATCATTCTTCCCACTGGCACCAACGAAGGGGCACTATTCCTCCCACTGACACTAATGAGGGGGCATCATTCCTCCCACTGGCACCAACGATGGGGTACTATTCCTCTCACTGACACCAATGATGGATCACCATGCTTCCCACTGGTACCAATGATGGGGCATCATCACTCCCACTGGCACCAATGATGGGGCACTATTCCTCCCACTGGCACCAATGATGGGGCATTATTCCTCCCACGGACACCAACGATGGGGCACTATTCCTCCCACTGACACCAATGATGGGGCACTATTCCTCCCACTGGCATCAATGATGGGGCACCATTTCTCACACTGGCACCAAAGATGGGGCACCATTATTCCCACTGGCACCAATGATAGGGTACTATTCCTCCCATTGACACCAATGATGGGACACCATTCCCGCTGGCACCAATGATGGGGCACTGTTCCTCCCACTCATACCAAGAATAAGACACTATTCCTCCCACTAAAACCAATGATGGGGCACTATTCCTCCCACTAAAACCAATCATGAGGCACTATTGCTCCTACTAAACCAATCATGGGACATTGTTTACTCCCACTGATGCAGAAGCATTATCTACTCACATTAGCCATAGTCCACCCCCCCAAAGTCTGAAGGACAGTAAACTGGCCCTTATTTTCGAAAGTTTGGAAACGCCTGTTATAGAACCCTGCTGGATTGCTGGTCATGTCACTTTGGCTGTAGTATCCTGGAATGCCCAGATTATGCATCCCAGGAGGGTCACAGGATATGCTACTGCGCATGCATCGCAGCACGGCATCAGGGAGCCAGCTGTCTCTTTCTGGTACTTGCAGCCAACCCCCTGATAACATGGTGCATGCACCATGTCATCAGGGGACCAACTGCAAAACCCCAGTAGAGACAGCTCCCAATGACATCACAGCTGAAAATAGCAGCGCAGGATCTGATATGCAGCAGTGGCATGATAGATCCCTCAGAACATCACTAGATCGTTTGGCCTGTGAGAATGTTTTTTTTTGTGATGTACCTATCAAAAAAGGAAAGGTAAGTTCCTCTTTTAGCAATTTTGCAAAAGTTTTCCAAGAAGCCAATTCACCATGTTCCCGTTTCTTTCAGGTGGATCAAACGACAGCATGGAAAAAAGTCCTGTCATGTTTCCAGATGGGGAAGTAGGAGATGATGACCACACCCCAGATTTTCCAAACGAAAACCCCATTACTCTAAATCTCCTTTCGGAACATGGAGAACTTTCATCTTTTCCATGGAACGAGACCCAGTTTTCCGATGACCTTCATTCTGTCATCCATGGCATGTGTCCTACAGGAGCTGAAATGTTTCCTCATTTTGTTCATAGTGAATATTATACCGCCAGTGAACATTTCATGGGGCAGAGACCTCACAGGACAGAGAAGACCTATCTGTGTCCCGAATGTGGGAAATGTTTTATTAAAAAATACCTTCTCCATCATCATCAGACCAGCCATGTCAGAGACAGAGAAGCTTCTTCTGAACCGGGGAAATATCTTAAACAGAACACAGCCGCTCTGGGACCTAAAAGACTTCACGCAAGGGCAAAACCGTTCCTGTGTTCCGAGTGCGGGAAGAGTTTTTCTCAGAGAGGCCACCTCAGTTCCCACAAGACGACTCACACGGGAGAGAAACCGTTTTGCTGCTCTGAATGCGGGAAATGTTTTTCCCAGAAGTCGTCTTTGCTTACGCATGAAAAGCTTCACACCGGAGTGAAGCCGCATTCATGCTCTGAATGCGGAAAGTCTTTTATCCGGAGGTCGGTCCTCAGTTTGCATGAAAGGGTTCACACGGGGGAGAAGCCCTATTCTTGTTCAGAATGCGGGAGGCGGTTTTCTCAGAGGACTCATCTTATCGTTCACGAAAGAACTCACACAGGGGAGAAGCCGTATTCCTGTTCTGAATGCGGCAAGTGTTTCTCCCGGAAAAACTACCTGGACAAACATCACCAATCTCTTGGGAAATGCTTTAATAACCAGTCAAGTTTTTTTGTTCAGGAGAGATCCTGCACCACCAACGAGGCGTTTTCTTTTGATGGATTTGGGGACTCTTTTCAGTGGGGAACATCTTAACTCTGTTGTTAGTGGGCACATGGTCTCTATGACTAAAGTCCCGGTGGGTGGGGCGAAATGCGTTGGAATGGGGCGTGTCCTGCAAAGGAGAGCTGCCATTTTATACAACTATCTACATTGTGGTCAGGTCGAGGATGCAGCTTGCTAGTATATCATGCATCTGTCACTGGAGGATAAATGAACACATATGCTGGCACCCATATTCTCTGAGGACCAGAGGGTTTGTTCATCTCTCAGCTTTCAGTGGTGCTCCAAGTTCTCTCAAGGGTTACAGGAGGTACGTAGTGTTTAGAAACCAGCATTGTGCCGAGAGGGTGGAGAAGTGGTTCACGTACAGTTCACATTTCTGTCTGCAAGGTGGAAGAGTCAAATTCAGGGTTGGAGTGTTCCAGAACTAACAAGGACAGGCGTAATTTGGTGGGACATGGCAGGCTAATTGTAAGCATGTGCACAGCAAAGCAACAGGTTTGTTTAACATTCCCCCCTCCAACCTGCACTTCGCTCCTGCAAATCTCCGCCTGGCCACAGGGAATGAAGAGAGGATTTTTTCTATAAGTTGTAGGTCACTATTTTGGGCTTATAATGTACAGGTTTGAGGACTCGTTCCCATGTGACAGAGATCAGGGCCTGAGCCGCCAGTACTGTGAAGTTGGAGGGGAGTGAGTTACATGCACTACCTATACACAGAAGAACTATTTTTTTTTTGCTTCCAAGCAATGCAGCATGAGAGTGAAAAGTAGGTAAGTATGTACTGCTGGGAGGGGTGAGACTACGAACAAAGTTAACCTTACCTGACCTACATTATATCTACGCACATGTGTCAAACACAAGGCCCGTGGGCTGAATCCGACCCTCCAGGCCATTTCATGTGGCCCTCAAACCAAGGGGTTTTTCTTAGCCAGAACATGGTGGAAACTCTCACAGATCCCTGCTTGCGGCCATGGTGGGGATAAGGAAGATGCAGGTGCAGTGTGGGATGGGGCATCACTGTGATCCCCATCTGTCCCCGGGTGGACATATTCCAACCAATGATCTCCCTACAAGTGAGAAGGGGCAAAAGTGCCTACACTGCCGGGATGTACTAGAGCAAGGCTGGGTAGGTGAGGTGCGAAGAAATTAACTTTTGGGGGGTTGAGGATTGTGGAGGGACATGTGTGCACATGTGGGGGATGGGCAGAATGGTGCTGAGGTCAGACGTGAGGAGGGGTGGAAGTGAGATGTTGACAGCCAAGAGAGCTGAACCCTGCACTCTGTACGTAGCACACACCTCAACCCTGCACTCTGTACACAGCGCACCCCTGAACTCTGCACGTAGCACATCCCTGAACTCTGCACATTGGGCACCCCAAAACTACACTCTGTACTTAGTGCACCCCTGCACTCTGCACCTAGCACACTCCTCAACCCTGAACTCTGTATGTAGCACACCCCTGAACTCTGCACATAGGGCACCCCGAAACTACACTCTTTACTTAGTGGACGCCTGAACCCTGTACTCTGTACCTAGCACACTCCTCAACCCTGCACTGTACACAGCGCACCCCTTAACTCTGCACTCTGTATGTAGCGCATCCCTGACCTCTGCACATAGGGCGCCCCAAAACTACACTTTGTACACAGTGCACCACTGAACTCTGCACTATGTATGTAGCACACCCCTGAACTCTGCACTCTGTACAGAAGGCACCTTTGATCTCTGCACATAATGCACTCCTGGTATTTATTGCCCCTTTAAAATCTTCTTAATGTTTGATGCGGTTCAGCAGGGGAGGGCGTGGTTGAGTTCCTGCACCTATTCTCTGGAAAAAAAAGCCCTGGGTAAATTTATATAATCTTACAGATACAACCCGCCCTTTGAGGGCAACCATAATGCTGATGCGGCCCTTGATGAAATTGAGTTTGACACCCCTGCTCTAAGGTATCAACAGTGCAGAGATGTATGCACCTTGCGTTACCTATATTAGTCCTAAAGTCAGTTCTTGTGTCTATGTTGAGCCCCTTGTATTCTAGATCCAGGCTGCACATGGTGCCTTCAAGGGTAACTCCAATTTCATGAGAAAAAAAATATAGCTAATAGAAAAAAAAATAATAATATAGCATATACCGTTGCTAAACAAGCCACATAATTTAATGTTAATAAACACTACTTTTCCTTTTCCATCTGCGTCTGTAGGTAATTTTCTGTAAAATTGAATTCAATATGGCAATCTGGAGGTCGTTGGTGTACAGATCCCCTCCTGGAAATATAATTTTCTGCTTGCATTATTGGCTCACTGATTTTCCAAGAAATCTACACTAAGATACAAGTCAAATTTTAGGCACCCCTGCAATAGGAATTTCAGTTTTGGTGAGACACCCCCCATAGGAATAAAGCCTTTTTCTTTCAATATTTTTTATTGAGTTTTCGCACATGTACAAAAAAGAAAACATCGTTGGAGTACAATGTCTTATACGGTAGTGTTCATCTTACATAAAATAATGCAAAAATAATGCAAAGATACTACAAAGGGTCGATATATACCAAACATCGTTCTTGGTCTTTAGGCATTAATATGTTGCTAAGAGATAGCAGCTGTTTTGACAGCTCTTTTACTGAGCGTATGGATAGTGGTGTGTCGCTCAGCCCCCCCACCCACCCCACACGGGAACAAACTGTGGTGGGGGGGAGCATCACCCCAAGATCTTTGCAGTGTTATTGAGTAAATGCTAATGGAGGTAGAAGGTTTACCAATACAGGAAGCTATGCAGTGAAAGTCATTTAGAGCAGATAATAGTTCCACAGTGCCCATTCAGACAAATCTTATGAAATGGTTTGGAGAGAGGGTGAACATAATCCCCTTGACCTTGAGACTAGATACCATACCTGCGACAGGACTTTAGGACCAAAGATCCGAGTTGTGAGAGTCAGAGGTAATGGTATATGACATAAAGCATAACCTGGGAGTAATTGCAGTTGATTAGACCCCCTCTCCCAGGCACCCCTAACGGGAACTTGCTGTGTTACTGGGAGGAGGCCCCAAGAAGTGAGATTGGTTATAAACTAGCCACCAGGGTTGCTTGCTATTTTATGAGTTTCGTAGAAATCCATGGGTCCCATTTGTTCAAGATTTGTTGGTATTTCCCCTGTGCTGCTGCCATTAGGAGTTCGTAAGTGTGATGGGTGTTAGTCAGTTCTACAGTCTCTAATACATTCGGAGGGCTAGGGTCTTTCCAGTGTCTGGCAATGGTGAGTCTAGCTGCTAATAAAAGTTGTAGTGTCGAGTATCTGAAGCATTGGGGTATAGTTTCTGATTCGAGGTTTAGAAGTGCTAGGCTAGGGGCGAGAGAGATGGGAGTCTTAGAGATTGTGGTGATCATAGATTCTATCTCATGCCAACACTGGGTTAATTTGGGGCAGCTCCAGAATATATGGAGGATGTCTGCTCTTTGGCCACATTTACGCCAACAGAGTCCAGATGGGTTACCTTTGAAGCGTGAGATTTTGTCCGGTGTCAAGTACCATTTAAGAAGAAGTTTTTGGGACAGTTCCCAAAGTTTAGTGCTTCTTGTTGTTTTGTACATAGTTTTGCATGCTTGAGTCCATTGTTCTATGGAGTAAGTCTTTCCAAAGTCTGCCTCCCAACTAAGTATGACATCGTTTTTAGTGAAAATTGTTTTTTGCTGGAGTAGTCTGTAAAATTGAGATTTTTTTTTTTGTTTGGAGAAGAAGGAAACAGGAGTGACCACGCTTTGCAGGGAATTTCGCACCGCCACCTGGGGAGTTTAGAGAGGCATTGTATGGTGCATAGATACAAATAATGGTCTTTGGGTGTGAGTGAGTATTCTGATGTAAGCTGTTGGAAGGATTTGGTGAGATTTAAAGTGAATAGATCCTCTATGAACTGGATACCCAGTTTGTTCCATTTGGTGAAAGATGCATCAGGCATAGTATTTTCCAGGGCTTTTAAGGGAATGTTTAATCTGTGGAGATCTTGCCACTTGGAGGCTTGCCCAGTTAGGCTTCTCCAAGCTTTTAAGGAAGCCGACATGGGAGGGGATATAAGCGAAGGGATAGTAGATCCTAAGTGTGTGCTTAGTAGCCAGGTCTTTAGTGCGTTCGAAGGGGTAGACTGTGCTTCTATTGTACCCCAATGTGTATTAGGGGTAGGTAAGAGCCATTCCTTTAATTAGGTGAGGATGGTTGCTGTATGGTAGTCTTTGAAGTCAAATTACCCCATTCCTCCCGCCACTTTATGTTTGATTAGCTTGGTATGGGCTATTTGGGGTCTTTTCCCCTGCCATACAAATAAGGACAGGATAGATTGTAGGGACCGAAACTATTTTAGGGGGATAGGTATAGGGATGGTCGTAAAGAGGTGTAGGAGTTGTGGGAGGAACATCATCTTGAATGCTGTCAACTTGCCTGCCCATGAGAACTCAAATTTTGCTAGGGTAAGAAGGTCTGTTTGTAGTTTATCACGGAAGGGAATGAAATTAGCCTGAAATATGTGCTTGGTGGATTTTGTCAATTGGATTCCTAAGTAAGGGATGCTATTTTCTGCCCATGAGTATGGGTATTTTTGCTGTATTAAATTACCCAGTACTCAATCAATGCCTATTCCCAGGAGGGAGGATTTGGTTTCATTTACTTTGTAGTATGATACCCTACTGAACCAATTAAGGGAGTCCTGTACTGCGGCCAGTGAGGAACTTGGGTTCGTTAGAATGAGGATCACGTCGTCTGCAAACAGGCTGATTTTATGTTCTTGGGTGGCGATTCTGAGTCCTGAAATCTGTTGGTTTGTTCTTATGTGTTCCGCAAGGGGCTCCATTGCAAGGTTGAAGATTAAGGGCGATAGGGGGCATCCCTGTCTTGTGCCATTTGTGATACTGAATGGTTTAGATAAAATATCAGAGGTGAATAATTGGGCCGATGGGGATGTGTATAGTGCCATAATGGCTTTAAGAATGTGACCTTGGAATCCAAATTTATGGAGCACCAAGTGAAGATATTTCCAGTGGACTCTATCGCCTTCTCTGCATCCAATGATATAAGCAGAGAAGGCGTTCCCGTATGCTCGGCATAGTGTACAAGGTTGATTAGTCTCCTAGTGTCATCTGAGGTTTGTTTGCCTTTAGTGAAATATGATTGGTCTTTGTTTATCAAGGATGGTAGTATGTTCATTATTCTATTTGCTAGCAGTTTGGCATAAATTTTCAGGTCCAAGTTGAGGAGTGCAATGGGTCGGAAATTTTTTGTGGAAGTCGGGTCTTTCCCTGGTTTTGGTAGGGTAATTACGGTAGCATTTAGCATTTCAGAAGGGAAAAGAGAGGAAGAGGCAGCGCTGTTGAAGATGGTGTGTAATTGGGGGACTAGAGTGTGGAGGAAGGTTTTATAATATTCCCCAGAGAGGCCGTCGGGGCCAGGAGATTTGTTGTTGGGCAGATTCGTAATGGTCCGATGGATTTCTGCTTTATGGAAGGGGTTGTTCAGATTTGTCAGTTGTTCATCATTCAGTTTGGGAAGCGATATGTGTGTCAGGAAGGACTCAATTTCCTCAGTAGAGGGTTGGTGAGTCGATATGTCGTCTTTTATGTTGTAGAGGTTGCTATAGTAGGTGCTGAATGCATCGGCTATGTCTTGGGGGTTTACTAGTCTTTTATTAGATACTGGGTGTAGGATATATTGAATTTTTGATTTTAGGTGCTTACCTTTAATTTGCCTGGCCATTGCTTTCCCCGCTTTGTTCCCCGTTGTGTAATTGGTTGCTTTTAGTTTGCGTATTTTTCATGTGATTGAAGTAGCAGGAAATATAGTTTCTGTGGGAGGTTGAAAAGTTTGGAAGTTAATTTTGGGGAGAGAGCTTTTTTGTTTTGGCTGTCTAAGGTTCTAATTTCCACCGTTAAGGCGTCTAAGCGCTGCGTCCTCTCTCTTTTCGCCTTGGATCCCAATTAAATGAGAACCCCTCTTATATAAGCTTTATGAGCACACCACACCGCCAGCGGGTCCACCACTGAGCCTGTGTTGTTGAGAAAATATTCCTCTAGATGGTCTGAGATGGTTTTTGCGTACGTAGGATTTTGTAGTAGATAGTTGTTGGTGCGCCATATGTATGAATTGGGTGTACTTCTTTTGCTTAACAGTGTAATGCTAATCGGCGCATGGTCAGACCAGGTGGCGGTGTGGATTACAGATGATTGAACATTTTGTAGTAACCACGTATCTAATACAAACAGATCGATTCTCGAGTAGGAGTTGTATCTTGGAGATAAGTATGTAAAGTCTTTTTCCTCTGCGTGGCCACAGTGCCACGCGTCGTATAAATCATAAGCGGGTTTAGAGATGGTGAGAGCCTCTTGGGTTTGGATGTGGAGTCAAGCATGTGATCTGGAACTAGATTGAAGTCTCCGCAGATAAGCAGGTGACCTTGTTGGACTTGTTTTATTTTTTTGAGAAGCTTATTGTGGAAGGAAATCTGTCTTTGATTTGGAGCATAGATAGATGCCAGGGTATATTTGTTTGAGTTGATGGTACAGATAAGGATTATATAGCGGCTATTGGGATAAATAACACTTTGGTGCAGCTGGAAAGATAGAATATCTCTGATGGCAATGAGTGTTCCTCTTTGATTCTTGGAGAAATTGGCCTGGAACATATGGGGGAATAGACTGTGGTGACACTGGGGGGAGTTGCCTGTCATAAAGTGTGTCTCTTGCACGCATATGATGTCTCACTTTAGTTGTAGGGCAGTTTTCCAAAGGGATGTCCTTTTTGCCGGGTGGTTAAGGCCTCTGGCGTTTAGTGATAGGACTGTGAAGGCCATCATAGAAGAATGTATGAAACAATGGGAATATCACTTACTATTTGGTGGCTTGCCCGGGATGGTTTGATACTTGGAAGATGTCCTTATGGTGATGAGTGCTGGAACTGTCGGTTGCTGCTGAGTAGCTATGAGGGATGAACAGTAGCTTCCAAAGGAACCTGTAGACGACTCCTGCAATATAATCTGTGAGCTGTGGTTAGACTAGGTCTAGTATAGAAAAAATGCAACTGCGACTCAGAGGATGTTCAGTACAACAAACAGATCAGAACAAAGGAGCTAAAAGGAAAATGCAGACAACATAAATCTTGTGGGATATAAAACAACAACGCCAAAAATTTGGCCAATAATGAGCAGCTCCTAAGGAATATAGCTGCTTAACTTGTGGGGTTAACAGACTAGAAAACAAGAGAAAAAGAAAGGCGCACGCACCTAGTGCATTACCAAAAACAATTTTATTAAAATTGATAGCAAGAGAGGGTACTCACAAAATGGTGGGTGCACAACCTGTGCAGACTGAGACAGAATAAAAGCTGACGCGTTTCGGGGGCGCACCCCCTTCCTCAGAGCTTCGTTACCATGGACTGTCAGACCCAAGGATATAAATGTTGTGAAAATTGTAGCACAAATGCTGCTGGTTGCGTGAATTGGCCAATGATTGTGATTGAACAATTGGAATCAATCAATTGTCAATCATGAGCCAATCGTCACATAATTGCCTCTTAGGTGTGTATACTCTAAATATAGTTAAAAATGTGTTTGGAATGGTTCATGCATCTTTTTTAAAAACATTTTTAAGAAGCGTTATTAAGACATACTTCAAAAATGGAATATATAGAAAGAATATATAAAGACACATATAAAAAACATATATAAGAAACATTTAAAAACATGAAAACTTGAGCACATTAACTAATCCCTAAATGCTAGTAATAGCAGACCGTGCACCAGTATTGGGAGCAATTAGCAGCAGTATGTGACAGCTGCATGGGATAGTGATTGGATCAAGCCACATTTACCTCCATGTTTGGAGACGCTGTCTAGGGCCGCCGAGACTGCCTGGTGCCGAGCCGCCGTGTCCCCGACCATGTCCATACCCAGAGAAGGGTCGCAGGGGACAACTACAACTACTTCACCTTTCAAGACGAATATTACAGACAAATCAAGGGCACAGCTATGGGGGCCAGGTTCGCCCCTAGTTATGCCAATCTCTTTATGGGTTATTGGTAGCAATTCCATATTTGGTCCAATAACCCCTTTGGGGCGAACCTGGTCCTCTATGCCCGATACATAGACGATATCCTCATCATATGGGATGGAAGTGATGCTCAGTTAGCTTCCTTTTTGACACACTGCCAAAACAATCCGTTTGGCATTGAATTCACCCATGTCCTGGATGAACACAAGTTGGTCTTTCTAGATCTTGAACTAATGGTGGACAACAAATGTCGGATATTTTCCCGAACACATTTTAAGCCAACAGTGGGGAATTCCTACCTCCATGCCCACAGCCAACATCACCCCAGATGGATCCAAAATGTGCCTTTGGGCCAGTTTTGTCGACTCCAAAGGACCTGTTCTCGTCTGCCAGACTATGAAGAACAGAGTGCAATATTGAAAAAGAAGTTCATAGAAAAAGGATATGATCTAGCCACCATCGAGAATGCGTACAAAAAGTATCGGCAGAGATACCTACAGGACATCAACACAAATGTCAGTTCGGCCGAAAGGACAGAGAGTTCTGTGACCCGCAGCCATTCAGCTATCTCCTTTACCACCAGGTTTACCAGCAAGGCTTTTCCCCTAAAACGCATCATTGAGAAACATTGGAACATTCTCCATCAGGATCCATGTTTGAAAGAAACCATTCCCGAACGCCCCACTGTTATTTTCCGTAGATCCAAGAACCTGAGGAGTTTCATTGCACCCAGCAGAGTCCGTTCTTTGAAACCCATCCTTCAGCACAAATGGAGTGGCTTATTTGATCAAAAAGGCAGCTACAGATGTGGAGTATCCAATTGCGGTGCTTGCCACTTTATGTGGCACCGAAAGAAAGAAGTCATGGGTACAGATGGCCACGTGCACACCATTCGCCAGTTTATCAACTGCAGTTCCGAGTTTGTGGTGTACTGTATATTATGCCCTTGTGGTCTGATGTACATAGGCCGCACCACGCGTACTTTACGGATACGCTTTGGGCGAACATAAAAGAAATATACTCAAGGGTTTTGACAAACACTCTTTACCCCTTAATTTTTTGAACAAACATGACCAGAACCCCTCTGGTTTGAAAGTGTTTGGGTTAGAGACCATCGAAGCAGATGCAGATATAGGTCGTATGTTTCGAAGGTTGTGCAGAAGAGAAATTTTTGGATCCATCGTTTAGGGGCTCTGGTGCCAGGTGGCCTCAATGTGGGGTTGGACGTCCAGACTCTCATGTGACGACTCTCTGGTGGCATCCGCACCCCACTACTCCTGAGCTCTTTGAGCAATCAAGTACCGCCTGTTGGAGAGACTCCATGTTTAATATTTTGTTTTTTTGCCCCCCCCCCCCCTTTCGATTTCCTCCTGCCTCGTCCGGTCTAGGTTTGTTCCATCAGCCAGCTTCCTTTCCAACTAGTTTGTATGGTCCTGCCTCACATCATTTACATCAGGTGCAAAAATCTTTTTGGTTACAGCTATTTCCCTTTTCAATATTATTCATTTATTTTTTATTATTCATTTTATTTTTCATCTTTTTTTTTTTTCCATGGTTTTTATGGTATTTTTCATTCATTATTTCTATGATTTTTTATGAATATTATATATATATTTTTTTTTTTCATCATTTTTACATTCATTTTTATTTTTATTTTTATTTTTGTTTTTCATTTGTTTTTCAATTGTCATTTTCATTTTTTGATTCATCCATTTGTATTTGTTGCATTTAGGTGCTTCCAAGTAGTATTATATATATATCAATAGCTTCACATCCAAGTACTTGCGTATTAGTGTATTCATTTTTTAATTACCATGAATTTAATTACCAATATTGTTATTAATTCATTTTTCTATTTTTTTCTCTTAATTTTCATGTTGTGAACCAATTTGCACCAAGAAATTACCAGCAGTACAAATGCTTTCAATTGCTAGTATGCTCTAAAGAGAAACTGTTGCCCTGGGCTGCCAAACCGCTGTCCCCATGACTTGCTCCTTGCAATATGCGGCTTCGGGTACACCCACACGTCACTTCCGGTCGGACGTGACGTCAGGGAATACCCGGAAGCAGCGGCTCCACTCTCTTCCGCCCAGCTTCCAGCGTCCCCATGTGTTATCGCCGCATCCCCCCTCCCCCTTCCGGTTGTCCCCTGCGACTCTTCTCTGGGTAAGGACATGGTCGGGGACACGGCGGCTCGGCACCAGGCAGTCTCGGCGGCCCTAGACAGCGTCTCCAAACGTGGAGGTAAATGTGGCTTGATCCAATCACTATCCCATGCAGCTGTCACTTACTGCTGCTAATTGCTCCCAATACTGGTGCACGGTCTGCTATTACTAGCATTTAGGGATTAGTTAATGTGCTCAAGTTTTCATGTTTTAAATGTTTCTTATATATGTTTTTTATATGTGTCTTTATATATTCTTTTTATATATTCCATTTTTGAAGTATGTCTTAATAACGCTTCTTAAAAATGTTTTTAAAAAAGATGCATGAACCATTCCAAACACATTTTTAACTATATTTAGAGTATACACACCTAAGAGGCAATTATGTGACGATTGGCTCATGATTGACAATTGATTGATTCCAATTGTTCAATCACAATCATTGGCCAATTAACGCAACCAGCAGCATTTGTGCTACAATTTTCACAACATTTATATCCTTGGGTCTGACAGTCCAGGGTAACGAAGCTCTGAGGAAGGGGGGTGCGCCCCCGAAACGCGTCAGCTTTTATTCTGTCTCAGTCTGCACAGGTTGTGCACCCACCATTTTGTGAGTACCCTCTCTTGCTATCAATTTTAATAAAATTGTTTTTGGTAATGCACTAGGTGCGTGCACCTTTCTTTTTCTCTTGTTTTCTAGTCGTTTTCGGATTTCCCCGTCCAAGGAGGGCTGCATGCATCGCTTCATTTACCTTTGTCCAGTCGGTAGTCTGCCATACAAGAGGACTCACCAGCGCGGGATTTTCTCATTTTCTTTTTGTTTGTGGGGTTAACAGTTCAAACTTGAGGGTGAGAAATCTGAGCTATGGGCTCAATGTGTGGACCGGAGATGTTGGCGAGACAAGTTAGGCTCATAAGCCTTCATTAGTGGTAGGTCTGTGTTGTTTGAGGTGGTTATGGTCCCCAAGGTGTTGTCTACTTGAGGAAGGATGAGCAAACGGAACTTGTGGAGGATCAGGTAGGATGTTCCAAGTGTGGAGCAGATGCAAGCCTTCATTTAAGTGGTTTACTGTATGTGTTGCGCCATTGTGATTTATCAACAGAGTGGCTGGATATCGCCATTTGTAAACAATTTTGTGGTTGTTTAAGGCTTTAGTTATAGTTTTGAGTTGCCTTCTCATTTGTAGAGTATATTGCGATAGGTCAGCGTAAATTTGTATTTGGTCAAAAGGTGCTAGTCGGTTGCTTCGTTGTCTTGCTTTCAGGAGGAGTTGTTCTTTCACTGGAAAGAAATGTATTTTCATCAGCACATCTCTGGGGATTGAGTCTGCCATATGTTTTGGTTTGGGTATGCGATGGATACGGTCTATGGTCATTTCCACTGGTGATAAGCCGGGGATTAAGGCAGAAATGAGGTCAAGGGCATAGTTGTGGAGGCCGTGTGGGGGGATTGTTTCGGGGACTCCGCGTAGTTTAACGTCGTTGCATCTTGAGCGGTCTTCTAGGTCCGCCAGCTTCGCTTTAATCCAAGTGGTATCTGCTTTTGAATCTTCGTAGGCATCTACCAATTCGTTAACAGTATTCGTGCACTCTTCCATTTTGTTTTCAATATACACAACTCTGTCTCCTAGGTGTTGTATATCATTGTTGAACTTGTTGAATAGGCCCGAAATGTTGTGGTTGGGAAGGATGCTATGGAGGAATGGAAATCTCCCTCCGTGTTTGTGGGAAGCAAGTCTTTGTTCGCCGATGGAGCTGGGTGAGAGGGCGAGTCAAGTCGCATCCTGGCTTGGGCTGGGCTGCCCGTGGAAGGATCCATGGGTGAAGAATCACCGAAATGGGGTGGAGATAGTAAATCATCTTGGATTGCAGGTTCTGCGTCTGGCAGATCTGTATAGGCTGCTGGTGCTGTGTTACTGGTTTCATCCGTGCTGTTTTGTGGGCTGCTGTCCGTTGGTGCCGGTCTGTGGAAGAAGGCTGTTAATTTTTTGGGGTTATGGTCATCTTTCCTTTTCCTTGATGTCATTTTGCTCAGAATGGGCAATGTAAGTGTGTAGGGCTCTGAAATTGTGTAAGGCTCACAGGGGGATATATTGCTCCAGTCCGCAGCTCAGAGCTTTGGCTCAGGCTGCCATTTGACTTTGTTTGGCAATGTTGCTTCTGGGGTCTGGTGGTTTCTCAGGCAGGAGGAGTGGGTGTACTAAGATGGCTGCCGTATGTAGGCCTCAGGTTGGTCGAAGTAGTAACAAAAGAATTGCCAAGACAAGGGTATGAGACGTAGGTAGTGTAGGTGATGTCCGAAATCTGTCCTTTCTTGGACTTTGGTGTGACGGCGGGTGTTTTCTGTGTGTTACAGCGGGCTTCAGGTGTACAAAGATGGCCGCCGTGGAGGAATTAGTAGGCCGCGTCCAGGCCTCGGCCTCGCGTAATGACGGTACGGCCACATGGCGTGTCCGTGGGCCTTTGGATTGACTTGTTTGGGCCCGGATTTATTGGAGGGGAGGATGGTGGAAGTGCCCCTGTCTGGATATTGGACAGGAGATGAAGGCAACTGCTGCGATGTCAGCCGCAGTGGCGGGAATAGGCCAGCGTTACTGGCAGCCTGAAAAAGTCTCAAAGGCGGCTCGGAACCGCCCAAGAGTTGTGGCGGGACGCTTCAGGGGGTGAGATGAGACGAGCTGAGTTGGTGGTACCTGAGATTGTGCCCTGCTGAAGCAGGATTGCCGTGGATTGTGATCCTTGATGCAGGAGCTCTGTCTCAGGGCGTCCGCCACTCTCGGTGCCAGGCCACGCCCCCCGGAATAAAGCCTTTTAAAGGAATACAGACCGTGCAGATTTTCTCATTAGAACACTGAGATTGCACCAGGTGGTTATCATGAACCAGACCCTCCCATTCGGAATCAGTCCGGTTAAACACCTACCGTATTTCTTCAAAACAAATAAAAGGTAAGAATGTGCTACAAGGCTTGCTAAATCACCCAAGCCTTTTGTTTTTTCTCAGCAAAAGTGGAGTTAATCTTCAACTTCCATGCAAGTAGAGATTATGCCATCTCCATTTCTCAAATGCTTCAAGTTAACCTGGCAGTACAGGCTCTAGTTTTTGACAATCAAAGAGTATGTCAAGGAAAAAAAATATATACAGAGTACATCTCTGCAACACATGCACATTGTCCCATGTTTTGTCCTTTTAAACTCTGCAAGTACAGAAAACAACTCTTTTAGTGTCAGAAATATTATATAGTGTGCTCCTATGTTCCTGTTTGAGCTGGCAACACCTTGTCCTTTGAGCGCTGAAATCTTAAGCACTGTGATATCAGCACTGCCCACTTCCTTTCTGATGGATTACAAAGGACACAGTGCTCCCCTCATTTCCTTAACCCCTATTGGTGCATAGGAAGTTATTTCTACTCTCAGTTCCCTGAAAAACTTGCATCTCCACATAAAAAAATAAAAAAAAACCCCTTTGAAGCTGCAGTAGCTATCTTCAGACAGCCATCTTTTTTGTCTGATGAAATTAGGTTATAGTCTTACCCCTCACAGCTATAAGCTTTTTCAATCCCTTTACAACTGTTATGTGAATAAACACATCCCCAGCATTCCTTTAGATGTGCATGCTCTTGCAATCTGCTGATCACTTAATTTTAGTCAATAATGATCAGCAGATTGAACAGATAAAGTCTGCAGCATCCAATGGCTACCAAGGAAGAGCATGCACAGCTAAAAAGATGCCAGGGTGTGTTCTTTCATATAACGTTCACGATTTTAAAATGATCCAAGGCAGCGTGCTGGGACGTTTACAGGGGGCAAAGCCCAGCAGAAACACCCAGCGATTATGTCACTATGTCTCAAAAGGGGTATTTCTTTTATTAATTTGATTTTCACAATTTTCGTGCATTTTGATTGATTTGGGGGGAAGGAAAGGTTTTACGTGCATATGCTGGTTTTAGCTAAATCACAAATACTGTAAGTTAGCACCGTGATCTTAGAAACATTTTAGGACAGGTTAAGTAAATAGGAAAAAAACATGATTTACACTTAACTACCTTGGTTTACCCATTTTTAACCAGGATCCCAGCGGCAGTCGTGTACATCGCAGCCCATAAAAAGGCCAAAGCAGACCAAACCAACAAAGGCCAAACCAGAGAATAATAATAGAGATGCAGAATTATTTTAAGAATTAAAATGAAAATTAAAAATGTATTTTGAAAAACAACTATGGGTATGATATTTTTTTTTTATTGATCAAAGATAAAAAGGTAAGTTTCACATTAAAGAGAACCAGTTATGGCAGACCAACCTTCTATGGCCCTGGTCTATTAATGTGGGTGTACTATTAAAAAAAAAAAAATTTTTATATATATATATATATATATATATATACACAGTATCTCACAAAAGTGAGTACACCCCTCACATTTTTGTAAATATTTTATTATATCTTTTTATGTGACAACACTGAAGAAATGACACTTACTACTTTATATTGTAGCAGTAGTAAATTTGCTGTCCCCCTCAAAATAACTCAACACAACCCTTAATGTCTAAACCGCTGGCAACAAAAGTGAGTACACCCCTAAGTGACAATGTCAAAATTGGACCCAATCAGCCATTTTCCCTCCCCGGTGTCATGTGACTCGTTAGTGTTACAAAGTCTCAGGTGTGAATGGGGAGCGGGTGTGTTAAATTTGGTGTTATCGCTCTCACTCTCTCATAGTGGTCACTGGATGTTCAATATGGCACCTCATGGATGGCAAAGAACTCTCTGAAGATCTGAAAAAAAAAGAATTGTTGCTCTACATAAAGATGGCCTAGGCTATAAAAAAAGATTGCCAAGACCCTGAAACTGAGCTGCTCCATGGTCGACCAAAGAAGTTGAGTGCATGTGCTCAGCGTCATATCCAGAGGTTGTCTTTGCGAAATAGATGTATGAATGCTACCAGCATTACTGCAGAGGTTGAAGGGGTGGGGGGTCAGCCTGTCAGTGCTCAGACCATACACGGCACACTGCATCAAATTGGTCTGCATGGCTGCCGTCCCAGAAAGAAGATGGATGATGCACAAGAAAGCTTGAAAACAGTCGGGCCCTCCCGCCTGGCCATTTGAGAGATCGGGGGGGGGGGGGAGTGCGTGGCTCCCCTGAGTGCCTACAGTCAAGCATGGTGGTGGGAGTGTCAGCTAGTTGGAAACTTTGCCTGAAGTATGACCCTCCCATTTGGCAGAGACCATGAGACCCTAACCTCAGCACTGGTCAAATGATCTCTACTGAAGGGAAAGGACAGCAATTTGGAGGCTTTGTATGAAGTATGGCCCTCCCATTCTGCAGAGACCAAGTGACCTGAGCCTTGACAATGGTTATGTGAACTCTACTGAATGAAAAGGGCAGCTATTTAGAAACGTCTGAAGTACGGTCCTCCCATTGTGCAGAGACCATGTAACCAAAGCCTCGGCACTGGTTATGTGATCTCTACTGAAGGAAAAGGGCAGCTGGTTTGGGAGTTTGCCGGTAGAATGGCCCATCTATTCGGCATGTGACCCAAGCCTCGGCACTAGTCCTAGAACAGTACACACCCTAACAGGTAAGAAATGGCTTTCTGGAGCGGAGTACCGCGCTAAGCCTATAGCTACTGTAGGGAAAGCTGCCAAACAGTGACCAAACTAGTCGTATTATAAATGGGCGCTGCTGACCCTGAATTGCTGCGTTCACCTTTATATGAGTTTTATCTATCTACAAGCTTGTGGACTTTTTATCTTCAATAAATTATTCCTCTTGGTTGAGGCGATTTTACACTATGGAGAGTCTGCTCTTCTTTTTATAACCCTGATGAGCCCAAGGAATCGGGTACCCCCGGCGTGACCCCGGGTACAACCAGATCGTACAACAAGAGGAGTGACGAACGAAGGACCATAGTTGCTTGTGTGGACGACATCCGACTGGAGTGTGTGACGCGCCAGTGTGGGACCCCTAAGTGACCCGGGACCATCCAGGAGCTTATCATATATGTGGGCCTACATATATCTGCAATCTGGTAAGCCTTTAATTCACTAGGGCGGGAACCCGGATTCACCATATGTATTGATCTGTTCTTCTCTCCACATACGGCTGACACCTGGAAGAATTTCCTAGGATCACCAATTTTCTGATTGAATTTATCTGTTTATTCCACATATCAATGTATAAGAGTGACTGACCATCTCTCTCACTGAACTATCTACCATTATTGCCACGCTTATATGACTGTTTGTAAGCTCCAGGAGGTGTAGTAGGTGCACTATTTATGTTACACCTTGAAGCCTTGGAATCCTGGGATACGGGACTATTCACCATATGTTAGCAGACCTATAAGACTGTTTGCATCTGGTTATGTCTTGTAACTAGGACATCTTATACTATATAGGTTGTTTATAGCTTATGTATGAGTTTGCATTTTGTTGTGTCGTATAACTAGGACATATACTGTTATGTGATTCATATCATTCAACATCTTAGATTAGCGCCAACCCCTACATCTAAGATATGGCTTTCTGTCATGAATTCTGTAGTCTTCTAGGGTTGTCCACATAAGTGATTCACAGCAAACCTCTCCAATGAAAGTAACAGGGATTACAAAGTGCTTGCTAGGTGGTTTCCAGTTGGAAAAAAAGGTTATTTGCCAATTTTACTGTAGGTTCGTATCTGCTTCTGTTCTGTAAATATCGATAAAAAATAAACAATTTTTTATTTAAAAAAGAAAGGTACTAAGCTGGGGGGCTCAAATTTGACCCAGGTCTGATTGGGTAATTTGGTGAAGAGAAAAGGCTTTCATATCTATTGCTGTGCAGGAGGAAGAAAGCAAAATGTACATCAGATGCTTCCAATGAACTCAGCTACAAAACCACTTTGTTCTCCTCAACCGACCGCCAGAGATGACGTTCCCATGTACGAAAGATGAGAGCAGGAAACTTCCAGCCACACAATAAAATCTGCCTTCTTCCTTGGCAAACATCACTTTACTTGAATTAGTCTAAAAATGATAAAACAGACAAAATAACTGCAATCACATACTGCCCTAATAAAGCAAACAATATCATGGATCAGGGGCCTCCAAATGATAGCCCACTGGCCACATCCAATTTTATCCAGCCCACAGCTAGGGTCAATGGCATATCATCAATGTGCACATATTAAGGTCAGAAGAGGCTGCATATGGTCTCTGCTTCTGATGTAAGGGGGACTCATGAAGACCTTGATGTAAGGGGGGCTCTGATGGGGACCCTGATGTAAGGACGGGGACTCTGACATAAGGATAACTATGATAGAAACTGACATAAGGGAGAACTCTGATGGGGAGCCTGACTTAAGGGGGCTCTGATAGGGACCCTGATATAAGGGGGGGCTCTGATAGGGACCCTGATATAAGGGGGGGGCTCTGATGAGGACCCTGATTTAAGGGGGAGTTCTGAAGTAAGGAGGGCTCTGATGGGGACACTGACATAAGGGTGAATATGATAGGGACTGACATAAGGGATAACTCTGATGTTGACCCTGATGTAAGGGGGGCTATGATGAGGACCCTAATGTATATTGGGCTATGATGTTGACCCTGATGTAAGGGGGCTCTGATAGGGACCCTGATAAAAGGGGTGCTCTGATAGGGACCCTGATATAAGGGGTGCTCTGATGGGGATTTTTGTTCGGCCCAGAAATAATTTTAAAATATACCATGTGGCCCTTGTACGAAAATCAGTTCATACATCTGACAAACATTCAATTTTTTAACCACTCCATCACCAGCCTCTATATACCTCTCCATTGCCAAGCCATTTTTCTGTTTCAGTGATATGACAGTTTGACCGGCAAGTACTAGGTCATGCAACAGTGCACCCAAATTAATTTTATATAATTTTTTGAGACAGGCAGAGCTTTCTTTTGCTGGTATTTAATTACATTTTTTTTAACATATAAAGGAAAACAGAAAAATTAAAAAAGTTCCCTTACTTTATGTTACAAAACATATCAAATAAAAATGCCAGGAAAGTACGAAAGTCCCCAAATGACCGCATTTTTGGAAAGTTGACACCCCAAGGTGTGGGAAGGTAAGAAGCTTGCCATAATTTTTGGCAAATGATGAAACACGCTTGTACTCACGGGGGTGTTAAAACATGGAACTTTGTAATGGTGCACTAGATACATTCAATGTACAGATCATACACAGAGGATAAGGTGAATAAACATACAGGTCACTATAGGTGGTTGGAAAACAAAGGGGATAATGTGCAGGATAAGGGAGGTGAAGGGTTAACATACATATTACATATCGAGACAGGCCGAAGATGAGATGTACAGAAGGAGGGGAGGTGAAGGGGTTAATACCGATCTTACAATCACAACCCCTCACCACAAATCTGCTGCTGTCTGTGTTCTGGAACTAATGAAGGATTCATTCATTGGTTCCTCTTTTATGAGAGAAAAGGGGTGGGCTCCCCAATGTAAACAATAGTATGGCTTACATCTGTGATTAGTGATAACAAGGTATAGAGCCACTCTGGATCGGCTCTGTGCACTGTGTCTGTGATCTGAGACATCCAATGATGGCTCGGTTCACAGCCACTAACGGGCACATCGGCCTCTTAAGGTTGGTTGCTGAAGTGCCATTTATAAACAGCACTGAAGAAATAAACATTCACCATTCCGCCTTTCATAAACATAGTGTGGTTGTGAAGTAAGATGAGAATTAGCACCTTTCAGAATCAGAAGGTAAAAATGCTGGCTAGCCAAAGAATAACAGGACCACTGGCTACCAGGAGCTTTTTTGGTATTTAACTTCATTTCTAGAATAGTAAGAGCTTTCATTTTGCACAATCAGATGTATCCAATCTGTTAGGCATGAATTGAGACAAGACGAACAGCAAGGAACAAGCACTGTGTAATGCTACTGAATAGAAACAGAGTTTGCATTACATAATAAGAAACCATGGCTGCCCTGATGTATAAGTGAAAGCAAATAATCTTTTTAAAGTGTCTTATGTATTAAAAATCCTATATTTACATATAATTTTGTAATACTATGTACGGGTAACTATAATGTATCACAAAATTATAAGTAAACATAGGGTTTTTAATACATAAGACATTTTAAAAACATTATTTGCTTTCAGGTGGTCCATCACCAGGCATGAGTGCGGCCACATAACAACTGGGAGATAGTCCTGAGCATTTTGTCTAGAGCAGGGTTTCTCAACCAGGGTTCCGTGGAACCCTAAGGTTTTTCCAAAGGTTGTTAGGGGTTCCTTGAGAAATGAGCAATTTCAGCCTGTCTCACATACGTTCCCACTGACACCATTGATCTTTTTAGCTATCTGTAAGTGGTAATTCTTCCCAGTGACCACAAGTGTAAGCAGCATTCTTCCCACTGACTATCACACTAATGCAGGGGCGTAACGATAGGGGTTGCAGGGGTTGTGATTGCAACCGGGCCCCATGCTCCAGGGGGCCCATGTGCTTCCCTTGTACACCTGGATAGGAGTGATGGTGAGGGTGGCATTTAGAAGTTTTATTTATTCCATTTTCCTCCTAATGCAGGAGATTGGTTCCTCTATATGCTGCCCCTTCCGCCCCTCCTATCCAGTTTACTTGTCTTCTGCTGTTCCCAGGGTCCCGCTGTGGGACCGTAATAAAGGGACCCGTGATAGGAGTAAAGGGCCCCAGGATCAGCAAGAAGAGGGAAGGGCCCTGGCCAGAGATCAGGGGGGGCCCTTCCTAATTTCTTGCACCCGGGCCCTGAAGGTTCTAGTTACACCTCTGCTCTAATGTATCATGAGTTGTAGTTATAGCAAGTTTAGAAGGGGTTCCCTGAGACCGGAAAGTTATTTCAAGAGTCCCTCTGTGTTGAAAAGGCTGTTCTAGAGTGACTTGGTGCTCCCACATGGTTTCTTCTCTTTTCGCTTATAGGCAAGAACCATGATGGGAGAGTAAAATTAAAGTAAGTATATGCAGAGGCTGCTGTGAAATTAAGTGAAGCTGTTGCTTTGTCCTGCATGGCTTCACTTTAAGAGTCCAATCATCTTCCCCCACCACTGCAAACATCTGTCCTTACCAGAGGTGTCATTGGTGTGGATTCTCTGGTGAGTCCAATAGTTTGATTTGTTGTTGAAGCATTTCCCACACGTGGAGCAGGAGTAGGACTTTACTCCTGTGTGGGTTTTGTGACGATCGTCCAGGTCAGCCATATGAGTCCGCTCATGGCCAATGAGATGGGATCTCTGGGAAAAC
>BLSH010311413.1:243976-268395 GCA_018402905.1 Glandirana rugosa
TCTGGAAAGTGGTAAAAACAATGGGCAGAGACTTGAGCAAGATAAAATAGTTATAGAAAAACATTCACACCAGTTCAGAGACGGGTAACAAAAATGGTGAAAGGTCTGGGGGATAAAACATATCAAGAGCGACTTCAGGAACTTAAGATGTACAGTCTGGAGGAAAGAAGGGAGAGGGGAGACATGATTGAAACCTTTAAATACATCAAGGGGGGGAATAAGGTTCAGGAGGGCAGTCTTTTCAATATGAAACCAAAATCAAGAACACAGGGACATGACCTCAAACTAACTGGGGGGAAGTTCAAAACTAATCTTAGAAAGTATCATTTTACTGAAAGGGTGGTTGATGATTGGAATAAACTACCAACAGAGGTTGTGAGACAGTCAACAGTAAATGGCTTCAAACATGCTTGGGATAAACATAAATCCATAGTCAGACAACAAGGTTAATGTAAAAAAAATAAAAAAAATAAAATATAAAAAAAATAAATAAATAAAATAAAATAAAATAAATAAATAAATAAATAAAAAGGGGCAGACTCGATGGAGTACTCAGTCTTTTTCTGCCGTCACTTTTCTATGTTTCTATGAATTTGGGATTGAAAAGGTAATGTAACAAGAAAGTGGCTCGATGGCCAAGTTAAAAAGGAGGGGGGACAAAGGACATCCCTGCCGGGTACCCTTATGAAGAGGGATATTGTTAGAGATTGAGCCTGCCGCCACTACATTAGCGTAGGGTGCCAAGTACATTGCCATGATGAGGTGTAGAAAGAGGCCCGTTATCCCGAATTTCTGCAGGACCAACCGCAGCCAGAGAAAGCTTATGTTGTCGAAAGCTTTTCGGCATCTAGTGTGATGATGGCTATGTCAATAGCTGGGTTGGCCCTAGCGTGCTCAAGCACTGTCAGCACTTTGCGTATGTTGGAGGCGGCAGTTCGGCCAATGGTAAAGCCGGCTTGCAAGGGGTGGATTAGGGATGGCAGAATAATGGCCAATCTCTTGGCCATTATTTTAGATATCATTTTGGAGTTCAGGTTGAGCAACAATATGGGGCGGCATGATCCCGGTTCCATAGGGTCTTTCCCTTTCTTAGGAATTAGTTTTATGTGTGCCTGGAGACCGGATGGGAGGTATGCACCTCCCTCCAGGATGTGTTGGTAGAGGTTGGTTAGAGTTGGGGCGATATCGTTCTTAAGGGCTTTGAAGAACTCCGAGGTTTACCCGTCAGGGTCAGGCACTTTATTGGTGGCTAATGTGGCTATTGCCTGTTTAACTTCAGATTCAGTGACCGGCGAATTGAGTGTTTCTAGGTGGGACAAGTCAATCTGGGGGAGGAGGACTTGGGCAGCCTTTTCATCTATTGGGTCTTCCTCATACAGTTTAGCATAGAAATCTTCCAGGAACGGCATTAATGTCTTTGGAAGATTGTGCTATGGACCCGTCTGCGCGATTGAGGGAGTTAATGTGCAGGGGGGTATAGCGGCCTTTGCAAAGGTAGGCTAAAAGTTTCCCTGCTTTGTTACCGAATTTGTGGAACTGAAGGTCATAGCACGTCTGGTAGTAGTGCTCTTGAGCCTCAGCCCAAGAGTCAAAGCGTTCTTTCGCTTTCCTCCAAAGTCTCCTGTGGTCTGGGGAGTTTAATTGGTTAAGGCGAGTTTGGGCCTCACGTAAGGTGGCCTCCGAATACTTTGCCGCTGTTTTTTTTTTGTGTGCAGATGTGAATGCAATAATTTTTCCCCTAAGGAGTGCTTTCCCTGCCTCCCAGAATAGGTTGGGATCGTGAGAGCGGGCAGCATTATTTTCCAAATACTCGTTCCATGTATTTTTTATTGTGTCTATTAGGTCTTGGTTGTTGGCTAAGTGGTAAGGAAAGCGCCAGCTTCTGACTGGCTTGGGTGGTTCGAACCCTGACAGTGTCAGTTACTGTGGTATGGTCAGAAATAACCATTTCTAGGATTCGTGGGTCAGAGGAAAACTGTAGCATGGGTGGGTTGCCGAAGAGGTAATCTATCCTGGACATGCTTTGGTGGAGAGGGGAGAAAAAGGTATACTCTTTGGCAATTGGGTTGGCGAGTCTCCAAGTATCAACTAAATGGAGAGTTTCAGCGAAGTGGGTTAGGGGGGTTGTGAGGGAGGGTGATGTGGAGGCAGAAGAGGATGCAGGACGTGCTATATTTTCCTGGAGGTGCATCACAGTATTAAAATCTCCACCTAACATCATTGGGAGATGGATGTGAGGGGCAAGCTTAGAGGTAAGGTTTTGGAAGAATGTTTTGGAGGGGGAGCTAGGTGCGTATGTGTTGACAAGGACTGCTTCTCTAGTGGTCAGCTTAAGTCTCAGAATCGCTACTCTGCCTTCGTCGTCTCTCTCCTCCAACAGAACTTCATGCACAAAGTTTCTATGGAGGAGAATGAGGACTCCAGCCTTACCCTTGACCGCAGGCGAGCCGTAGATGTCACCCACCCATACCTTACGCATGCGGGAGAAGTATTCTTCCGCAAGGTGCGTTTCTTGAAGTAGTGCTACATCTGTCTTAAGACGCTTAAGATGGCGCAGGATGGCCATCTGTTTGTGGGGAGATCTTAACCCCTTAACATTCCATGATATTACTTTTATGGCGGGTCAAAGTTAGGTAGGGATTTAAAGGCGAGAATATATAGGTATGAGGGGAAGTGAGCAGGAGGCACCAGGGGGGCGCAGCCCCGGGGAGAGCAGAGGGAGAACTGGCGTGCATGTTTAAGTAGGTTGGGTACAGATGGGCGTGAGTCCCCACAATGGTTGTAATATAAGTAACATAAAACGAAACGTACCAGAGAAGAAACTGGGGACTTCTCTTTTTTCCACATGGGAATCAGACCTCCTAGCAGGACAGCGTTACCGGAGATGCTTCAAGTGTCCCGGACACAGGCAGTGGTGTAGAGATGGACCCCGAGTACATCTGCGGTTTACGTAGAAAATGCGGTGTCGTGGGCGACACAGTCTGTGGTGCGTCAGTGGAGAATCTCCGGGAAGGCTGTGCAGGCACTAGGAGAACAGAAAAAAAGAAATTGCATGTTAAAGTGAGCAACAGGTAAACACATAACATAGGCGTTTTGTTCATAGGGATAAGACGGTTGAGCGTGAGAGCTCAGGGGGGGGGGGGGGGTCAGTAGCTTTGCGACTAGTGGACAGTTAGTGCTAGGTGGTGAAGGGTTGTAAAGATCCCTGATGTGAGCTGGACGTCTAGGTTATTCGGGGGAGTCATATCTGGTGGGCTGATGATACTTGGATTTGTTGGAGTAGCGTGCGCTCTTTGGAGAATCCTTCCTTGCGCTGTGCAGGTCTCTCCACTTGACCAAATATTGAACACAGCTCTCCCTTTTTCTACTGTCCAAGATGGATTCCACTTCAAACTCTTCTTCACCATCTACTAGTACTGGTTCCGGGGGACCTGTCCTCTGTTCAGGAAAAGGGTCAGAAACTGCGGGTTTAAGCAGAGTCACATGAATGTCTTTTTCAAGCTGTGGCCACCAGAAGGTACACTGCAGAAGATCGGAAGTCTTATGAACCCCAAAGTGCCCGGCCAGTTTATGGTCCTGGCATTGCTCCAGCACAGCAGTATGTAGTTCCTCGGGCACAAAGATTTTGTCATTGTGCCAGAGTAGCCCATCCTTGGCCTGTAAAGTGGTGTCTGAGAAGTTGGTGCTCCTAGCTGTTTGTGTTTGTGTCAGCAAGTCTTCTTGTGATAGTAGAAAGCTTCCGGAAGGAAGTATGGTGTCGGGAGGTGTAGGATCTCTGGGTATACTGAACATGCGCGAAAGCGCATCGGTTTTGTATTTCTTGACCCTGGCCTGTATGTTATGTGCAGAGAGAATCTAGAAAAGAAGAGTGCCCATCTGACCTGCCGTGGTTTTAGTCTCTTAGCTGTTTTTAAATATTCTAGATTCTTATGGTCGATGTAGACCAAGATCGGATGTTTGGCTCCTTCCAGGAGGTAGCGCCATCCCTCAAGTGCCAAATTTTATGGCCAGGAGCTCCCTGTCCCCCACATCATAGTTCCTTTCGGGTGCAGTTAATTTGCGGGAGAAGAAAGCAATGGGGTGGAGCAGGGCCTTTGTACCTCGCCCTTGGGAAAGCACTGCCCCAACCGCCGTTTCCGAGGGGTCCACCGCAAGGACATATGGAAGAGCCGGGTCAGGGTGTTTCAAGACTGGTGCAGATGTGAACACATTCTTGAGGGCCTCAAAGGCTGCCTGTGCTTCGGGAGACCAGTGAAATCGGTTGTTCTGCTTGGTCAACTCTTGATGCGTGACACGATGGCAGAAAATCCCTTAATAAATTTATGATAGAAGTTAGCAAATCCGATGAAACGCTGGACTCCTTTCTTGTCGGTCGGCACCAGCCACTCCAGAATGGCCAAGACCTTCTGGGGGTCCATCTGACTGTGCCAGTGACTGTGATGACCAGCCCCAGGAATTGGATGCTCCGGCGCTCAAACACACATTTTTTGGGCTTGGCATAAAGTTTATGCTGCTGGAGTTGGGTTCGAACACACTTGACATTCTGGCGGTGCTCTTCCAAGGTTGGGGAGAAGATCAGAATGTCATCCAGGTACATGATAACAAGTAGGTCTAAGTAATCTCGGAAAATATCATTCACAAAATTCTGGAATGTGGCAGGGGCATTGCAGAGCCCAAATGGCATCACCAGATATTCAAAATTATTGAATCGGGTGCGAAAAGTGTTCTTCCATTTGTCACCCTCCCGGATTCAGACCAAATTATAAGCTCCATGAAGGTCCAGCTTAGTGAAGATAGTGGCTGTACCTAGCCTCTGGAACAATTCAGGTACCAGCGGGAGCGGGTAATATTTTTTAATCATGATGCTATTTAGCTCCCGATAATCTATGCAGGGTCGTAGGGAATGATCCTTCTTTTTTACAAAGAAAACGCCCTCTCCTGTGGGTGACGTGGATGAACCCCTTTTTTAAGTTCTCGTTAAGATAAGTCTTAAGAGCGCTTAATTCCACTTCCGTTGGGGGGAAGATTCTTCTAAAAGGGACTTCAGCCCCAGGGAGGAGCTCAATGGGGCAGTCATAGCGCCTATGAAAAGGAAGGATCTCAGCTCCCTTTTTGATGAAAACGTCCAGGAAAGCATGATACTCTGGGGGAACAGATTGGCAAACATCAGTTTCAAAATCAGAGTCCAGACATAACAAGGTGGGGGTTGCATCCAGCACTTCTGGCAGACAATGTTGTAGGGGTGATGCAATTGCATCCAGGCGGAGAAGTTCTTGGTGGCCAGCAATGGGAGTTTCATAGGCAACCAGGCCACATTTTAGGGCTGTTCCATCAGTAAGATGTGCCATCATGCCATGTGCCTTGGGTCGCAGAGGAATCTGATGCTTGGAGGCAAATAATGAGTCCACGAAGCAGCTACATGCTCCAGAATCCACAATGGCAGGGACTGTGATCCTCCCTCAGGAAGCTGCAGTGAGAGAGACAACGCTATGTGAGACAGGTTGCAGGGCAGGGTTGGCACTGCATCTGTTACAACAGTGAGACACTTGTGGAGCTTCATCGGGCAGGACCTCATATAATGCCCCGGCTCGCCACAGTACAGGCAAAGGTCGCAACCCCGCCAACGTTGTCGCTCTTCAGGGGTGAGCAGAGGACGAGGCAACATCCAGGCAGGCCTGAACTCCACTGCAGATCTCTCGGCCCTACGCTGTCTTAGACGTCAATCAATTTGAATGGCAATTTGAAGTCCATAAGGCTTTCTAAGGAGAAGGAAACCCCCACTTGAGCCAGCTGGTCCTTTAGAGGTTCAGAAAGTCCTAAACGGAACTGGTAATGGAGGGCAGCCTCGTTCCAGCCTGTATCGGAGCTCCAGCACCTGAACTTCTGTGGGCCTGCTTCCCTGCTGTAGGGCATGTAGAGCAGCTTCTGCGGTAGCAGTCTGGTGCGAGTCCCCATAGAGTAGGGACATAGCCTGAAAGAATGAGGTGAGGTCGTTTAAAGATGCTGCTTTCTGTTCCAGGAGGCGATGTGCCCAGGATTGCAGTTCTCCTAATAGCAGGGAGATCATGAAGCCCACTTTGGTGGCTTCTAGTGAGAACGTGCGTGGTTGTAGGGTGAAGTAAAGTTAACACGCCCTACGGAAGGCCCGAAATTTGCTGCGATCCCCAGAGAACCTCTCGGGTGTGGGGACCCCGGTTTCGGAGAGCATCACAACTGCAGGTGCTGGCGAGGTAGGCAATGGAAGTTCCAGGACACGTTCCTCCAAACGGTTATAACCCTCTTGTAGGGTCTTGACTGCCTGTGTGAGGCCAGTGAGGTGTTGACAGAGTTCATCTGTCGGAGAGGGTCCCTGCACAGACTCGGGCATGGCTGTCCAGTACTGTCACGTACCTGGTGGTGGAGTCTGATGTGCAGGGAACAACCTCTCTTACTATCCCGACTCGCGAGCCCCTGGAAGTGGGGACAGGAAGTTTGTGAGTACGGGGTGGCACGAGGGCTTGGCAAGATGGTAGGTGCTGGTGCAAAGAATCCTGCTGCAGGTATGGTGCAGATCACTGTAGACAGCTGGATGACACTGGCAGAGGGACCGGGAGCCCGTGCTGTAGGCAGAAGGATGATCAGAATCAGGCCGGGATGGCAACAGGCAGGCAGAGTGGCACTGTATGAGCAGGCAGAGAGTAGTTGGGGTCACAAGCCGGGTTGTCAGGAAGCAGGCAGCAAGATACAGAGGAGCAGGCAGAGAGTAGTCTGGGTCACAAGCCGGGATCAGTGCAGGCAGACAGCAGGTAAGTCGTGGACAAGCGGGGTCACAGGAACTTAGGACAACAGATAACAGGTAGCTCAGGAACCTGGGATACGCTGTAGACCGGACAGCACTTGTTGCAAAGTGCTGCCCATTTAAATAGGCCATTTGGTGTACGTGGCGCACAGGAACGGGCATACTGCTGGAACCTTCAGACTGCATTCTCTGGCAGTACATGAACCCTTAAAGAAGAAGAAAAGGCTACACCAGGGTTTCTCAACCAGGGTTCCATGGAACCCTAAAGCTCCTCCAGAGGTTGCTAGGGATTCCTTAAGCAAAGAGCAATGTCTGTCTCTCATAAGTTCCCACTGACACCATTGATCTTTTTAACTATCTATAAGAGGGTAATTCTTTCCAATGACCACAGGTGTAAGGAGCATGCTTCCCACTAACCATCACGCTAATATATCGTAAGTTGTAGATATAGGAATTTTTAGCTGGGGTTCCCTGAGACCGGAGAGATATTTCAAAAGTTCCTCTGTGTTGAAAAAGTTGATATAGCCTGGGCTACACCATAAACTGCCTGTTAAATGTTGCCTCCCCATTGCTCGGATACTTCCCACATACATTTTCAAATAAATGGCCATGTAAATACCTTTTTGCGTGATCGCAAAGATCCGACTCAATCCCCTTTCTATGTGGCTGGAGCTGTTCTTTAAGACCAACACTAAATTGGCGATATAGAGACATGCCAGTGCTCGTGGTAGCTGGGAAGCACATACATACTCCACAATGGGTTAGTGGGTTCCTAGGACGCAGAGGGCCGCAAACAATGGCCCAACCCACGGACCTATTCATCTGCCACCTGGGAGATAACCAAGGCTGACAGCTGAATGTAAATAAAGGATACAGGGATGCTGGCTAATGGCATGATCCAAATATGGTAATGCCCATATTTGGTCAATAACAAGAATCTCCTAGCTGGCAGATAAACAGGACTGGGGATGCTTCGTTGGTTGCTATAACGCTGCACAGCTTACAAGGTCTTAACAACCAATGACACTGTGCAGCCAACAGCATCATAGCAAACAGTGACATTGTGGAGCCGACAGCATCATACCAACCAATGACACTGTGGAGCCAATAGAGTGATAGCAATGCGTTACACCTGTGCATCAACGGCATCATAGCAACCAATGACACAGTGGAGCTGACAGAATCATAACAACCAGTAACAGTGTGGAGCCAAGAGCGTCTTAGCAACCAGTGACACTGTGAAGCCAACAACGTCATAGCAACCAGTGACACTATGAAGCCGATAGCGTTATAGCAACCAATGACACTGTGGAGCCAACAGTATCATAGCAACCAGTGACACTGTGCAGGCAACAGCATCATAGCAACCGATGACACTGTGGAGCCTACAGCATTATAGCAACCATTGACACTGTGGAGCCAACAGCATCATATCAACCAATGAAGCTGTGGCGCCAACAGCGTCATAGCAACCAGTTGCACTGTGCAGCCAACAGTATCATAGCAACCGGTGACACTGTGCAGCCGACAGCATCACAGCAGCCAATGTTGCTATGTGCGGCCCAGGGGCTCAACATGCACTGAGGTTGCAGTGTCCAGTATAGTTTACCCACCATGCAATAAATTAATGTCCTTGTTTCTGGAATTAGTGTTCATTACTCACCTGTGCTGATCTCTGGAAGGATTCCCTCGTCCTTACACAAGTCATCACCCATCATGACCATCTCTTCTTCATCTTCAACTTTAACCACAGTCAAGCTGTCACTCTGTAGAAGACATAAAATGCTTCTGATCATAATTACTGCAAGAAAAATCGAATCGGATACGTCATGGCTGCATCCGAGACCTTTTATTTAATTTACCTGATCCTCTTGAGGGATCTCCTGATGTTCTTGTGTGGAGTCCCAGGAATACAGAGGATGGGGACATCTCTCTGGGGGATTTCTGTTACTGGATCCATCTGTAGGTAACACACACTGTGACTGAATACATTGTTTCTATATCAGAGGATGTGTGTATTTAGGTGGGTCCTCAATACTCTTCTCTCCTTTACAATAAATTAAAGTCTCCTCTTACCCGGTGATGTGAGGATAAGCCTGTTCATTGGATCTTCTGGTGGACGATCTGTAACGGTCAAGTTGTAATAAGTTAACAGTCAACACGTAGCAGTTCCTGCCTCATCCAGTAGGGGGTTGTACTCAGCTTGATTTAGTCTTGGCAGGGAACAACTGTCAGTGCTTTGAATGCTGCTATTGGCCATTGAAGGACAAAATATGGAACCCCTAGTGTAGTTAGGTCAGATCCTTTAGCTGTGGAGGGGAGGTGGAGCTATCACACGCAGTCATAATAAGTGCCACAAGTAAGATGCATTCCATTTAAGGGCGATATTTAAATATTTATATCACAATAGACCCCAATACCACTAACAAAGACTAATGTCCCCACTACAGAGGCTTCTGATCCCTGACTGTGTGCTGTATAGGAGGACATGTGAACCCCCATCAACCAATCCTGTCCACTGGGTACTAGGTCCCCCTTTGACATCATATTATTACCTTCTCCAGGCTTACATCCCCCACTAAGAGCATTCTAACACAACTGAAACTCCTCCCTGTCTCCTCCACTGGGCTACAACAAAATGGCCGCCAAGCCCAGACTCTCAAAACAACGATTTCACCGTTTTGATTCAAATTTTATTTCAGTCGGCTAGTCTAGGATCGCGCTAGATATTCTTTCACAAAATTGGTATCTTCTACTAGAATGAATTAACTAATGCAATACCTGTATAACGGCGTGTGCTACAAGAAAATGGCCGCCGAGTTTCTAGCCCAAGTACACATCAGGATCTCAGGTATCTTTGACCAGTAGAGGTCGCCACGCTGCAATAAATGGCTCTAAAGGACGCTACATCGGCGTCTAGATTTTCCAGACGCTCGGCTAGGCGTCACCATGGTAACCAGGAAGTAGCTATGCGGCAATGGAACGCACACAGCGGAAGTGGGGAAGCCACATGGCGGAAGTTGGGATTGTTTTTCTGGTGATATGATTATTTTTATGGATTTTATATTATGATTATATGTATATCATTTTGTCAAGAGTGTAGGGTAGCATTCCTGATAATATTAATAAAATAAGCTATGAGTGAAAGAACGGGGAACCACCCATGTAAACACGGCGGTTCCCAGCTCTGTCAAGCGGCATGCAAGAGATCTACTGATCCCTGTCACTGGGATCAGGTAGATCTCTTATGCCCTGACAGCCCAGCCCCCTCACAGTTAGAACACACCTAAGGAACACAGTTAACCCCTAGATCGCCCCCCCCCCCATGGTTAACCCCTTCACTGCCAATGACATTTAATCAGTGGATATTAAAATTTCTGATCGCTGTATAAATGTCATTGGTCCCAAAAAAGTGACAAAAATGTCCGACATGTCCGCCCCAATACCACAGTCCCGATAAAATAAAAAAATCGCAGATCACCACCATTACTAAAAAAAAAAAAAAAAAATTTAAAAAACACCAGAAATTAATTCTCATGGTTTGTAAACGTGGCAACTTTTGCGCAAACCAATCAATAAATGCTGATTGCAATTTTTTTTTACCAAAAATATAAGTAAGAATATAAATCAGCCAAAACCGATGAATAAATTTGTTTTTTTATATATTTTTTTTAAAAAGTAAGAATTATTTTTTTTTTTGCAAAATATTGCTCTTTTTTTTATTTATAGCGGCGATCAGAAATGACGCAGAGGTGATCAAATACCACCAAAAAGAAAGCTCTATTTGTGGGAAAAAAGGACACAAATTTTGTTCGGATACAACGTCGCACGACCGCGCAATTGTCAGTTAAAGCGACGCAGTGCCAAATCGCAAAAAGTGCTCTGGTTCTAATGTGGGAAATCCTTCTGTGGGTGAAGTGGTTAATGAGCGCTTAGAAATAATATCCAGGTGGAGATCAATGAGCACACTATTAAAGCTGAGGTTTAATCTGCTTATATTTTGACCTCCCTGATTCCTCCCTCATCAACATGATAAAGATTTTTACTTAAACCTGTTTATTACAAATCTTATTTTTGAGCCTGTGATGTCATCACCGTGTCTCTGTGCTTCTCTCTGCAGGCAGAATCTTGGCTGGTAGAGTGCTGTACATAGCTTCTTGGGCAACATCACAGCCCCTTGGCTTAGTACTTCTCTCAAGAGCACTCACCACTGACGCAAGCAGTGGGTCGGCCCTTGGGTGGGGTTATGCAAATATCAAAATGCCCCAATGGGTGGGTGATCCTAGGTGGGGCTGTATTTTCATACAGACCACCCTAGGTAATGCCCACATGTGATGCTGAGCCTTCATGATTCAAAGAACTGAAATCCAATAAATGAAAGAGGTGGCCCAGGGACAGTCAGGCTGGGGAGGAAAGAGCTAGATTAGCCTTCCTCTACCTTTTCAACACAAAGGAACCCTTGAAATAACGTTTTTAATAATATGGTAGCGGTAGGAGCTGTGGAAGTTTAAGAACTGCAGGCTCTAAGTCAATAAACAGGCCCTCCTTTCTAAATGGAAACAGTTCCTATTGGATATATACAAGAAATAACAGTACAGCGTTCACTAAAAGCTGAAATTAATAAATTAAGTAAAAATGTCCATAGTCCATGATTCATAGAGATAAATTGCAGGACAGGGATCCACTGTGACAGTTGACCTCAATGGAATGGATTCAAGAACACATGAAAAAACCTCCACCATAAATCACACCGGCCGCTCACCTCCTTGCATGGACCACTGGGTGAACTAGACAGGTCATTCAAGCAAATAAATTGTGAAATTATACAAATGCACTCACATGCAAAGGCACTTAGACCAAGTGCCAAGTTTCCAAACATGTATACTCCGCGATATGCTTGGTGACATTCAGCTATAGGTGGCTGCTGCTGGCGTGACATGCACCTCCCGGTTTCGCGCACGCTTATTGTCCTAGGCAGGACTTCTTCAGCGGATATGTGTGTGATATAGAGGGGAAAAATTGTGTCCTTTGTCAGGTCTGTGTTGCTCCTACCGAGATGATTCCTTTTGCTCCATGCCAGGGAATACCTTCTAGTGTTTCAGATAGAGCAGTGATACTGACAGCTCATTAATTAATTATCATAGGAACTGTTGTGTAAAGTCCTTGTGCACAAGGATTATCATGGTCTTGCCTGTTCAAAATTTTTATTTGTGTACAGGGTTGGGTCATGAAAAGCACCTGAGGTTCTATTTTAGTCCCCAATCACACAGGGGTGGGTGTCAATGTATACATCTTCGTTAACACGAATATGACGACAGGCTTGAGGATAACCATCTTGTGTATCCATCTTTGCACTAGTCGACATGTGTTCGTGCTGACAGTGACAAGGATGGATACATTAACAGCCAATGTAAGTGCAAAGGGATGCAGTGGCTGCACAAACACAGAGGCTCATCCCAATTTGAGGAATTTGACCTTGAAAATCTCCAATGTATGCATCTTCATCATCGTCAGACACAAAAACATTGACAAAGATGTTGACAATCATCAATGTATCTACCTTGGTCATTGTAAACAGGAGCATGTGTTAATAATGAAGAAGATGGATATATTATCAATCTGCAACATCGGTGTCATTCACAAGGTTTTCTTGCTCACGATGACGAAGATGTTTACATTGACAATTGTCTCCATCAACGTCATTCTCAATATTTCTATGATCATGATGATGAAGATGGATACATTGACGATAGTCAATATCAATGTCCGTGCTCATGACTAAGAAGGATACACTGACAATTGTCAACATCATTCTCAATGTTTTCTTGCTTAGGATGACGAAGATGGTTACATTGACAATCGTCACAATCAAGGTCATTCTCAACATTTTTATGTTCACAATGACAAAGATGGATACATTGACGATTGTCAACAATGGCGCCATTCTCAATGTTTTCTTGCTCACGTTGACGAAAATGGTTACATTGACAATTGTTAACATCAACGCATTCTCAACGTTTTCTTGCTCACAATGATGAAGATGGATACATTGACAATCATCAACATCAAGGTCATTCTAAATGTTTTCGTGCTCACGACTAGGAAGATAAATACATTGACAATTGTCATCATCAATGTCATTCTCAAAGTTTCCGTCCCCAAAATTACGAAGATGGATACATTGACGATCGTTAACATCATTGTCAATGTCACAATCTTCAAACTGGGATGAGCGGCTGTGTCCATGCAGGCGCTGCATTCCCACACATTTACATGGGCTGCCTGCACACAGCACCTGGCAGCTCAAGACGCATAAACAGATGGCCCTTTCACAGTCTACAGGCCTCAGCACTAGTAGTGAATGAGGCCTTAGATGTGGCTTCTGCTAGCTTATGAATGGCTCGCAAGGATCATCTGAAAGAAAGCAGAGCAATTGATTTCTTCCTGCTTCTCAGCACCTACCTTTTTCAGGGCACCTTTTTGTACTTGATTCTTAACACTGCATGAAAAGCAGGTAGTAAATGGAAATCCTCATTTTATCACTCTAACCTCCAACAATATTAAAGCCAGCTAGCAAGAACAACGTAGTATTTTATTTTTTTATTACAAAAGTGCACCTACCCTTCTGGAAGGAGGGAGTTTGGTAAAAGGAAACAAACTCTTGCACTCAGGAGGAAAGTGGCTTTTCATTGTTGTGTGTATGCATGTGAAAGTCGAGAAACGTCCTCCATTGAAAAGACTTCCCGCACTGCTGACACGCAAATGGCTTTTCCACGTCATGCGTCTTCGTATGATAGTCAAGGGACGACTTCCACTGGAAACACTTCCCGCACTGCGAGCAACAGAACGGCCTATCAGCACTGTGGACTTTCTGGTGTCGAGTGAAACCCGACTTTACCGCAAAACGCTTGCCGCAATCGGGGCAAGAATATGGCTTCTCCCCCGAGTGAACTTTTTGATGGCTGGTAAGATATGACCTCAGAAGAAAATGCTTCCCGCACTTCGAGCATACATACGGCTTCGTCCCGGTATGCACTCTCTGATGTCTAGTAAGACTCGACCTCAGAGCAAAACATTTTCCGCATTCGGGGCAAGAGAAAGAATTCTCCTTCTGGCCCGTATCATTGGTCTCTTTTTCAACAAAGTTCCCTTCCTGGGTAACATTTTCACCTCCTTCGGAACGTTCTAAAATTTCACCCTTGCCATAAGATGTGTGATTATTGATGGCGGGGGACTGATCAGATAGAATTACCCCATGCGTGGAGGGATCGGAGGAAAGATCTACACTGGGAAGAACCGAATGGCGTTGTGGGGTAATGGAATCATAATCTGAAGAATCAGATGTGATGTCAGTATCTTCCATCTCACTGTCTAGAGAGATCACGGGGCATTTTGCCATGTTATTCCGGCTTGTTCCATCTATAAAAATAAAAAAAAAAAGGAAGAGGTGTGGGAATGGTTAGAATGATAAAAATGGTAGAAAGAAGAGATTGTTGTAATGACTGAGCAAGGAAAATCTGGGACTCTTTACTGGGTTTTGTGATTATTACTCACCTGTGCTGATCTTTGGAGAAACTCCATCCTCTTCATTCCTCACATGCCCACCTTCCTCCTCCCCAGCTTTGAGGTCTCTCTGAGTGGCTCTGGTGTCTCTGGGTTCTGTGAATAAAGATAAGAGTGAAGCCCAATGTACTGAGATGTATGAGAGACCCCAGAGAGTGTGTGTGTGTGTGTGTGTGTGTGTGTGTGTGTGGGGTGGGTGGTGGTCACATTTCTTGGTTGGTAACACACATTGACATAATGTGAGGAGGAGAGCCAGAGTCTAATAGAGGATGATGGTTCCAGACTCCCCCACTGGGCACATACTGTCTCCCCATTACTGTCTACTGACAGAAAAGGGGGGAGAAGAAGACATTGTTGTAGTGACTGAAAAAGGAGAATCTGGGACTCTTCTCTGAATTTAGTGTTTATTACTCACCTGTGCTGATCTCTGGAGGGGTTTCCTTTACCTTACACAGCTCATCATTCAAGATAGACATCTCTTCTTCATCTTCAACTGTAATGACAGTGAAGTCATTGCTCTGGATAAGACACAAAATGTCTCTGAATACTTCTGATCTCCAGATTGCAAGAAAAGAAGATGCTACTTCATGACTGTATTTGAAAAACCTTTCTTCCACCTACCTGATCCTCCTGAGGAATCTCCTGATGTTCCTGTGTGGAATCCTGGGAATACAGGGGACGGGGACATTTCTCTGGGGGAATTCTGTTACTGGATCCATCTGTAGGAAACACACACACTGAATGAATACATTGGGGAGAAATAACAAATACGACCTCTTGAATGCTAACATAATAATTTACTGATGTTTATCTTGCTGGCAGAGGCACTATTTGTTAAATCCTGAGTAAAAAAAAAATGCAAGTTATCATCTGTAAAGACCTTGCGTATACATGCGTAAAATTCTTTTTCGTCCCCTTTCACTGCCAGTGTTTCAGTACACTTTCTGCATCTATATATGTGCATGTATGCACATAAAATGCTTGTCCTCAGACACAGATTTTTTTCAGTTTTTGGTTATTGATCTGTTATTGATCTGAACGCAGCACGTATTTACGCACCTGTGTGCATGTGCCTATTGAAATCAATTCATCTGCATTTACAAAATTAAAAAAAAAAAAAAAAAACACACTTAGAATCGGGTTATTTTATGGTTGTGCCCATGTTTCCTTAAAAATAAATAAATTCTACATTATTACAACTGTGATACTTGTGCTCATGTACAAGAGGTGTGACGCCAGAAATTGGCATGAGTGGCGTGCACCGTATTAACAAAGCAGATAGACCCTGCCAGTTCTGCACCTAATAAAAACAGGGATTTCAGCAGTTTTCAATATAGAAGACTCTCGCTGATCCCCACCAAAATGGATGGGAACTGTGCTAACATGCCTGCCTCTGCCCGTGCAGTGAACACATTACACGGGCAGAGCCTGCATATAGGCAGGGGTTTTTAACCCTGGAAACATTGTTTCTTTATGCTCTAGGCTGAGCTGGAGTGGGGAAAGACAGAAAACCAAGCTGTTTCATATCTCCTGATCTATGCCATGTCTGTCACAGATAAGGCATGGAAAATGGAGCACAAGGTCACGTCACCTGTTGCTTTTCCTGCACAATGCCTCTTGGGCTAAGCCTTTTGGCTAAGTTCAGGGCAATTTTTGTTACAAGGCTGCAAGGCCCAGCCAATGCACATGCATTAACACTTATTTTCTTTAATTTATTTTTGCTCTCCACGTTTGTCATTTTGCAATTTTGCCTGTGTTTCTTTTTACTTTGATGAAGAGTGTGGGTCCTCGAGCCTACCCTGAAGTCTAGGGAGGATGTGTGGCCATTAGGTTCCTTCCTCTCCTTAACTGGGGGGGGGGGGGTGGGTTGTACTGAAGAGAGGGGTCCACCAGGGTGGACCAAGTGTGAGACTTACTTTCCTCATTCCACCTTTTGTTTCTATGTCTGTCTATCAGAGTAGAAAGTAGAAGAAGAGATTGTTGTAGTGACTGAACAAGGAGAATCTGGGACTCCTCTGGATTTAGTGTTTATTACTCACCTGTGCTGATCACTGGAGGGATTTCCATCTCCTTACATGGCTCATCACCCAAAATAGACATCTCTTCTTCATTCGATTCTTCAATTTTAATGACAGTGAAGTCATCACTCTGCATAAGATACAACATGCTCAGAATAATTCTGATCTCCAGATTGTAAGAAAAGAAGACGCTATTACATCATGATTGTATCTGAGAACCTTTGTTCCATCTACTCGATCCTCCTGAGGGATCTCCTGATGTTCCTGTGTGGAGTCCCGGGAATACAGAGGATGGGGACATCTCTCTGAGGGATTTCGGTTACTCGATCCATCTGTAGGAAACACACACACTGACTGAATACATTGGGGGGAATTAACAAATATGGCCTCTTGAACACAGACATAATAATTTACTGATGTTTATCTTGCTGTCAGAAGCAATATTTGTTAAATCCCGAGTAAAAATACAAGTTCTCTTCTGTATAGACCTTGAGAATACATACATTATATTCTTCTTCATCCTCTTTCGCTGTCAGTGTTTCAGTCCACTGTTTGCACCTATGTATACACATATTTAACAAGTGGATGGTTGGTAAGAAGATAGACAGGAGGGGGCTTAGTCACGTCATACTGGTGATAATCACGCATGTAATTTATGTGAGCACAATTATATTTAAAAAAATTGCGGAAGTAAACAGTATTACACTATTTGAGTTTTTATGGTTTTGGGCACACACTTCATGAGCTGAAGACTTTTGTGGAAGAGGTGAATAGACTGAAAAGACAAGGTGGATTGATACAGAGTCGGTGGTGATATAATGTTCTATTTGACCCAAGTTTCTTGTGGGTCAAAGAATCTGATAAGAGCCTGGGGAGTGATTGAGGAGGATATACCTACCTTGAAAGATTACTAATATGCTTCTGATGCTCTGGACTTTTGTTCCTTTGTTTCGAACCTTCGGGCACTAAACTTTGGTCTGGCTGCTAGGAGTTTGCGGTTGGCTGCAGTTGTGCACTGGTGGATATCTACACTGATACAAGTATACATGCGAGTATGCACATGAAATGCTTGTCCTCAGGCAACGTTTTTTTCCAAATTTGGGTTACGGATCTGAACACAGCATGTGTGCATCTCCTTATTGAAAATAATCCAATGCATTTTAAAATTAGTAAAGAAAAAATGCTTTGAGTTAAAAAAAAAAAAAAAAAAGAAGAAGGGTACATGGCTGCAAATGCTGTACTTTTTTTCATTTGTGTGCAGAAAGGCCTAATGATGCCAGAAACGAGTGGCGTGAGCCACATTAACCAAGCAGATGGACCTGTTGCAGGTCTATCTGCGCCACCAGCACCAGTTCATATTTCAAAGTTGCATAGGAACTAGCACAGGTTCCACACCTAATAAACACAAGGATTGCACATATTTCAATATAGAAAACTGTTGCATATCCTTGCCAAATTGGACCTGACATACAAAACGGGAACTGTGCTCACAGTGCAGTGAGCACACTACACAAGCAAAGCTTACATATAGGCATTTAATATCCTTGTTGAGTAAATGAGGGAGGGACTGCATTTGATTAATCTGGAGAGAATCCCTTTAAAGTTTCAGGATTTGGCCTGGCAGACCCTATGTGAAGGGCAACCTGAAGCATCGCTCTGTGGAGAACCGTGGTCATCCAAGAGTGGAGTATGGTGAAGTGGAGAAGACGATAGACCATTTCTTGCTTCAGTGCCCCTTCAATATAGAAGTATATAAGCAGGTGAGTGGGGCTCTGGGTATCCCTTTCCTTTCCCGTTTGAGCCAATGCGGAGTGGTCATACGGAGCCTTTCAAACTCACTGGGATTTTGATTTTGGGACACTCTTTTTAGTTAGCTTAGTATTTTGTTACTTCAAGTGGAATGCACGGTGTCAGGTTTCCACTTGGGAAAAAGTCCTTCCTGTTGAAGTGAGATTGGGAAGATTCGGGGTCTTGAGAGAGACAAGTGGCGGCCGGGTGCCTGGACAAAGGAGTGGAGGAATATCAGGTCTCTGGGTGTGCGGCTTTCTTTCTGTCCTTTCATGTCCTCTAGATTTTGTTATGATCAGATTTTTTTTTTGGAAAGAGGCTGCATGCATGGGTTAAGTGTCTGATCGTTTCTTAGCCTTGGGGTGTGTTTAGGTTGAAGTAGGGTTGGTTTTGCATAATTTAGTAGTTTACGGATATTAAAATTATGTTTCTTTGTATATAGCTCTATTTGCGGCTAAACTGGGGTGGACAGAGGGAGCAAGCAGTACCAGCTCTCCTTGAAAATGGAGCAGATTGCTCTTTTAATAATTAGAAGCGGGATATTAGTTTAGAAGAGTGGCACAGGCTTTATGCTTGAGTCACTTTTTGTTAATTATGCTCTTTGTTTCTATGTCTTTCTATTAGAGTAGAAAGGAGAAGAGATTGTTGTAGTGACTGAACAAGGAGAATCTGGGACTCTTCTCTGGATTTAGTGTTTAGTCCTCACCTGTGCTGATCTCTGGAGGGATTTCATCCTCCTTACATGGATCATCACTCATCACATACGGCTTTTCTGCTTCCTCTTTAACTTCTGCTTTAACAGTAATCAGATATCCACACTTAAGAAGAAAAAGGAATAAACATGTTACACTGACTTTAACATACATCAGATTTTTAATTTGAATACTATATAAATATAATATAAACAGCGCAATAAATTCAAAATATATAATTTAAAGGAACTTTGCTGTTGGCATCAAAACTGTCCACAAAGCATAAAATCAAAATTAGTGTTTCAAATAGCAACTCTCTACTTTCTAAATACTGCCCTAAAGACACAAAGGTATGTAAGGGGATGAAGATAAATCTTAGATAGTTGTGACTGTAACAGGTATATTAATTGAAAGAACAGAGATAGGTCTCTCATTTCTGGCTACCTGATCTTCAGGGATCTCCTGATGTTCCTGTGTGGAGACCTGGGAATACGGTGGATGGGGACATCTCTCTGGGCAATTTCTGTTACTGGATCCATCTGTAGGAGACACACAAACTGACTGAATACGTTGTTTCTATGTCTTTATATCAGAGGATGTGTGTATCTAGGTGGATCCTCAATACTCTTCTCTCCTTTACAAGAAATTAGTCTCCTCTTACCCGGTGATGTGAGGGGCGGCCGGTTCTCCATCATAACATCCTTGTAGCGATCCTTGTGTCCCTCTAAATACTCCCACTCCTCCATGGAGAAATAGACAGTGACATCCTGACACCTTATAGGAACCTGACACACACAATAATACAGTCACCATCCAGACACAACCCTTGCCTGTTACTGGATAATGTCCCAGAATTCCCAGCACCGCTCACCTCTCCCGTCAGCAGCTCAATGATCTTCTGGGTGACTTCTAGAATCTTCCTATTGTTTCTCTTGGATGTCAGGGAGGGAAGTGGAGGATCACTGGACTTTATGGGTCCATAATCCTACGAAATTAAATAAATATATTGTAGAAATATAGTTACTTGCCCCAGAATACCTTTCACTGTGTTTTATTAGTAGAGATAAGAGTGATGTCATGTGACTTCCCAGAATCCTCCTCACCTTTCCGGTCAGGTCTGTGTTTTATCTACCACATGTATGCTGCCATGGGGGGCACCAGGAAAACAGAAAATTCTATCATACTTGTGATGGTATCATGCGTGAGATCCACGAGAGGTAATGATACCAGGCCCAAAGCGACACTGAGGGATGACTCTCCCTTTCTGCCTAAAACTTACATGAAAACTTGCATACAGTCATAACTTCTGCTATAGGTATGCCATAGTGATGAACATTACATATTTGAATGTAGAATTTCGGCCCGGATAATTCAAGTATAAACATTCACCCCTTGTTACCCAATGAGGGATAGAATTAGTCCATTCCCTCCCCAGGGTCCTATAAGGTTTTAGAATTCTCTTGTTTGGAGTCATATGAAAGCTTATTTCAAGCTGAAATTACGTTTCTTGCAGTAACAAGTTATGAACCATGCATGATTATGCAGCATGTATTTCCACGGTCCGCCCTGGACATTGTCTAAGGAAACTTCCTCTCTGATACGAATGGCCAGAAAGGTACGGCCCCATCCCTGGTGGTCCAGAGAAAAAGAGACTGTCACAATCAGATTGGGAGTTCTCACTTAACATCAAACATCAGAGAACCAGGAAATCATCTTCGAAACACTGATTAGGCAAGGACATTTCAAATGCAAGGTATTTTTTCAATCTGTTCTCTTTCGCTGTAAATTTGCCTCACTTTGTACTTTTATTTTTTGTAAATATTTTACTGCACCTAAAACTTGACCTTTTCATTATTAAACCTTATTTTGAAAAGTGTTCATTTTGTCCCTAAAGTTCTTAATGCAACTATTACGAATCTGTTCCTTCGAAGAGTGCTACTGTTTTTAGAATAACGCATCTGAATACACCTGTCTGCAGGTGACATTGTGTGTTACAGGGGGTTATTCTGAAATACTGGTATTGCTAAAATAAGGGTCTTCTGGCCGGCATCCAGAAGTGGTGGCAGTGAAAGGGTTAATTGTTTGAATTAGCCCGGTAACAATCGCTCTCAGGCAGCTGACACTTAGATGGTAATCTCACAAACTGGGAAATCTTTGTGCTGAAAGCAGCTGAGAGTGGCATTGTTACGTTCGTGACAAGTGCGGTGTTGGATCAGGGGGGTCCTCGGTCGCCGAGGAGGGCAGCGATCTGATACCCGCATTTGTCACCATACTTACCGTAATTATCTTTTCCTGGTGCCTATCCATGGCAGCATACTGAACACATTCAGCTGGTCCCTAGTTATGTACAGGGAATGGGCTGTTGTGTGGGTGTTAACTTTTTATAGCTATGCACTTGTCCTGTGGGCAGAAGTGGGCGGGGCTACTACCACATGTATGCTGCCATGGATAGGCACCAGGAAAGGACAATTAGGGTATACACAATTATCTGTTTTATCAACTGAAATAAAAGAGATGTCATGTGACCTCCCAAAATATTCCTCACATCTCCGGTCAGCTCTGTGTTTTATTATTAGAGAAAAGAGTAACTGTCATGGGACCTCCCAGAATCCTCCTCACCTCTCCGGTCAGCAGGTAGATGATCTCCAGGGTGAGATTTAATATCCTCTCAGTTGTGTGACTCCGATCCTTCTCCATCTTTACTGATGAGATTAGGAATGGAGTCTACTTCCCTTGGGGGCACCAACTGTGATGAAACCTCTGTAACATATAAAAATAAATCAATGTAGTTGGATGATTTAGAATACAGAATAATATATCTGAAGACCTAAAGGGATTGGCTCTGCCCTTGTCTGTGCTGGCCTGCAACCCCCTTCTCTTATCTACATCCAGACACAGTAAGTATTTAGCTCCATGGAAGTTCACAGGAATTTCCGCAACACCCAACTGGCTGCAGAATGGAGTATGGGACTTCGAGGAGTGCCACCACTGCAAACTCAAAGCTCTCTGGACAGACACAACTCATTATACTCACCTCCAGTGATCTCTTTTTTTTTTTTTCAGGGACCAGGGACCATACCCCAACCCCCACAAGCAATACCCACTACCCCTCTCTAGCAAATCGCTGTAGCAATAAAAAAGAAAATCATATCTAAATGTCCATTTTACTCTTCCAAATCCTTGGTCACAAGACACCCAAGGTCCCAAGAAGTCATGAGCTTGGGTTGACCGAAACCCAGGTTGTTCGCAGTTGGTAGAATGGTTGAACCAAATAGCCAGATTTGTCCAGTTCGCCTGCTCATCACAATAATTTTACCAAAAATTATAAGATATCTTTAGATCCGGGAACAGAGCACAGGGATGGTGGGAACCCCTCATAATGGGCACAGCAGGTGTACAGATCTGGGAACTCAGCACAGGGATGGTGGGAACCACTCATAATGGGCACAGTGGGTATACAGACCCAAGAATTCAGCACAGGGATGGTGGGAACCCCTCATAATGGGCACAGCAGGTGTACAGACCCGTGAACCCAACACAGGGATGGTGGGAATCCCTCATAATGGGCACAGCAGGTGTACAGACCCAGGAACCCAGCACAGGGATGATGGGAACCCCTCATAATGGGTACAGCGGGTATTCAGACCTGAGAACCCAGCACAGGGATGGTGAGAACCCCTCATAATGGGCACAGAAGATGGACAAACCCGGGAACTCAGCCCTGAGATAGTGAGAACCCCTCATAATGGGCACAGAAGGTGGACAAACCCGGGAACTCAGCACAGGGATGGTGGGAACCCCTCATAATGGGTACAGCAGGTTTTCAGACCCGGGAACCCAGCACAGGGGTGGTGGGAACCCCTCATAATGGGCACAGTGGGTGTACAGACCCGGGAACCCAGCACAGGGATGGTGGGAACCCCTCATAATGGGCACAGTGGGTGTACAGACCCGTGAACCCAGCACAGGGATGGTGGGTACCCCTCACAGTGGGCACAGTGGGTGTACAAACCCGGGAACTCAGCACAGGGATGGTGGAAACATCTCATAATGGGCACAGCGGGTGTACAGATCTGGGAACTGTAGATTTGTCCAATTCGCCTGCTCACCTGCACCTTTGGCTGCAGCATCTGCAAGTTATTAATTTAGTGGTGATAGCATTACTGCCAGTTAATGGCAGCTTCCTGGCCCTGGGATCCTGGGAACATCGCTGACCATAAACGGTCAATGCTAGGGATGTGCTCAGGCATGTTCGGGTCACAGTCTAAACCCACCTAAGTGAGCCACCAGAAAACTGCCACTGTACTGGGCCAATCATAAGCAGCCAAGGTATTCTCTACCCCTGCTGCTGCAGATGATTAGCCAGGTACAGTGACATCTTCCTGGGGGCTCACTCAGGTGGGTTCAGACTGGGATCTATTGTCACATTCCTGATAAAGGGGTCCTGCAAGGCTCTACAAATTCGCTATGTTGTGTTTGTTGAATAAAGCTTTGGACCCTTTCTGAAGAGCCTTAGTGTGCTGGTGACATTCTTCTCGCTTTGGTTTGCAGCCATTGGTCGCTGCAGCACCCGCTTACATTTACAGCCACTTTTAGAAACGTGTGCGGTGGGAGTATTGTGCTCAGACTGGAATCCGAACATACCAAAGCTCATTTCCAATAATGACTATCTACCTCATACTTATTCACTTGGTGGGGGGGGCAATACCTGGATCCTCTTTGTTCTAAAGGGGGGGTTCCAGATTCCAATAAGCCCCCCTTGCAGACCTCCTCATACACCAGACCAGGGTTGTGGGGGTGAGACCCTTGTCCCCATCAACATAAGGATAAGGTCTGACAATATTACAACCCTTCCTATGTTCAAGGCATTTGGAAGGTATGACATGCTACCTGGCCTGGTCCACACTTTCCTTGCCAACCTGGCTGCACACTTGGCTCTGGCATGGATTTTGAAAAGGATCCTACACCCTTTTTCTTTTGTCTGAGGCCCCTCAAAATCTATATCAGACCATTATATGAGCATGCGACCTAGGAAAGGGAAGGGCAGCAAGAGTGGGGCCCCTACTTCCTGGACCATACCAATCCACATACTTTCAACATAGAAAGGGAACCTTACCAGGAGGCATTTGGGAGTTGTCACCTCACCACTTTAAATCTGAACACACATAAATTAAACAGGTTCTGAGGCTTATTTAATGCAGATAAGGCACCAAGTAAGTTTAATTACCTTAATCAGCCACAGAACTTGCGTAATCAATATGTGTTCGATTTTAACCACTTGCCGATCGGCGATTGATGGCGGCAAAGTGGCTCTGTAAGGCGAAACGCCGTCATACGACGGCGGCCGCCAGATCGCGCACAAAGAACGGCCAAAAACGGTGAAAAAAATGTTTCTTTATATTTTTTTTTTGGATTTGTATTTTAGCAAAAAGTAAGAAATTTGTTTTTTTTTTTGGGAGACGCAGTAAAGACTAACGGCGATATTTGTTTTTTTCTCGCTGTTAAAACGTTTTTTTTTTTGTTTAAAGAATGAAAAACGATTTTATGTTTAGGTTTTTTTTTTATATTTCTTTGTAAAAA